>BJBW01008178.1:50450-67125 GCA_004320125.1 Scolopax mira
CATCCTGGGCAGGCAGAGCCTCCAAACAATGGGTTTGGGAGCAGCGAGGGTTTGTGACACCTTGGCCCCATGGAAAGGGAGCCCCCAGCCCATCCCAGGTCCCCACATGGTCTCACTCACCAGGTGTGGTACAGGTTGAAGACGAAGTTGGGCCCTGGGGAATGGTGTAAAGAGAGGCGTCAGAGCCATGCAGTGCCAGGAACGTGCTTTTGCTTTGCTGTGACCCTGTGTGGTGGTGCAGGGATGGGCAGGACAGCCAGCAGGGCAGCCAGCCATACCAGGACATCAGTGTGATCCCCCCTCCTGCATACCCCCAGCTTGTCCCAGAGACACCTGACACATAGCATTCCCCAGCCCCCAGGGACCAGCAAATATCCCCCCATCCCCAGCCCTGCAGCCCTTTTGAGCCCCCCCTGCTGCCTGCCCCCCAGCTCTGCCCGTACTCACGGTGCCAGCATTGGCCCCTCTGGTACCACCGGACAGCAGCATAGCCAAAAAGCAGCAGGATCAGCAAGGCCAGCCCGACACCCAAGACAATCCCAAGCACGTTGATGGGCTCTTGCTCTGTAGAACAGAGGGAGAAGGGGCTCTGCAGACAAACACCTCTGGGAGGCTGGGGGTCCCCTGGTGGGGACAGGACTGCTGTGGAGCTGGGACACATCCCCCCACCCTGTGCTGTCCTTATGGCGTGGAAGGACTGAGCTCTGTGAGGCTGCTGAGTGTTGTGGCATGGAGCTTTCTGCTACCCCCAAAGCCCCATGCTGGAGACTGGTCATTTTGGTCACCAGCAGTCCCCAGGCAAGCTGAGAGGGTGGGATGGTGATCTGGGAAGGGAGCCTAGAGGGGGAGCGTGGGTGACCTACTGCCCTCAGCCTAAACAGGAAGTGACCGGCTGTAAACAGGAGCTCATGTTCCCCATGAGCAGGATGCCCTGCTATTCCTACTCCTGGGGCTGAGGGAACACTGAGGCTGTCACCTCCCTGCAGCTCCGATGCCTCTTCCCAGCTATGTACCGGCAGCACCCTGCCGAGTGGAGAAGATGCAGAAAAGCAGCGAGGTGTCCCAGCTGTGGCACTGGAGCTGGCTGTCCCAGTGCCGCCTCCCGCAGCCACGCAGTGCCATACCCCAGGCTGTCCCCGCTGCCCTCCCTGTGCAGCTGTGCAGACCCATTTCTGGACACACAGTTCCCTCTAGAGGATGCCTTTGTCAGGGCGAGCAGCCTCCCGATGCCCGACTGGGACTGGGTGACAAAGCGGGGTGTGCAGGACCTGTCTGGGGGCTCTGCACCCCTCCATCCTTCCCATCCACACCATGGGATCTGGTGAAGCTCAGTCCCGGCCAACACTCCTGGCATCATCAAGGGGACTCCACGGTGCCCAGGCACAGCCCAGCCCATGAGCAGCCATTCCTCCGCAGGTTGCCTGCCACACAGCGCAAACCCTGTGTCCTGTGCAGCACAGGGCTGCTGTTCACACTGTTCTCCAGCTGCTGTGCTGCCAAACCCCTCCACAAACGCCACCCCACACCCCCTGCACCTCAGCATCCCCACTCACCCGTAGGGCCCCACCATCAATAAACCCTCCAGTCAGTCCCAGTATGACCCATTAGCAAAGCGCAGGTGATATGGTGGTGGGCACAGCTCTGGGGGCTGCTGTGCACAGGAGAGGACAGCAGGGTTTGGCCACTGCCCCAGAGCATGGCCAGCCCCACAGCACAGGGCTTGGGGCAAGTGCCTGGCAGAGGGACAGGGTGAGCATCAGGAAGCATCAGGAGTGAGGAGGCAGTGGAAAAGGATGACTTAACAGCAGCTAAATTTAGACAGATGCCAGTGGAGTGAGAACATTTCCCCTGTGGTCACAGTGTTTACATTGTGAACAACGTCCCAGGTCATCCTGCAACCTGCAGCACTCGCTCTACCTGACGGGAGCCAGCAAACACCCGGGGAGCCGCAGAGCATCGGGCTGCCAGCTCCCAAGGTGCACCACAGATGAACAGGACCAGCCTGCCCTTCCCTTCTGCTGGGCTCAGGAGGTGGGAAACCAATGCACCCTGCTCTGCTGAGCCAGGGGTGAGGCAGGAGCCCCAGGACCCCAGCACAGGATGGTGTGGGTGAGGTCTGGGAGTCTGCCGCAGGAGTGACTCACATGGCAGGAGCGACTTGCATGGCAGGAGCTGCGGGACAGGGGGAGTGTGGTGCAACAGCCTCCCTGAATCAGCTGGCTGCCGAAACTGACTTCTCCCCACGCCTACCACCGGTGGGAGGATGATGGCCTCATGCCCAGCCCCAGCCCCGTGCTGCGCTGTGCTGTGCGTGGGAGGTGCTCCCTGCCCTGACACCCTCGGGACCCAATGTCCTCTCAACCCAGCAAGATGCCTCCGAGCAGCAATGCTTGAGGCAGAGCCACACCAGCAGCCGAGTCTCAGCTCCACAGACAGCAGAAGGGAGGAGAAAGTGACAAAGCCACTACCTGTGCTATAAAGCATCCCCACCTCTGCCCCCCAAGAGGAGAAAAATGCCACCTACTTACCTGCCTGCGTGTCCATCTCCTGGCACCCAACGTCGTGCCACAGGAGCTGCTTACGGCTGGCCCAGACTGGGAGTCACTGCAACAGAGCCTGGTGTGTGCTGGAGCCCAGCACGTCCTGCCCGTCCTCTCCTCTCCCGGTGACACAGCCACCTCACCGCAGTGAGCCCAGGCACCGCTCTGCACCTGCCAGTTCTACTGGTTCCCAGAGGAGAAAGCAGAGGAGACATCACTCCTCATGTGATGCTCCCAGCCCAGCCTTCCCACCTGCACGGGGCATGTGCCATGCGGGCAGCTCTGTCCTCCTGCTGCTGACAGGGACAGGCAGCCTGGCAGAGGCTGAACTGGGAGCCCAAGGGGCAGGGAAGGCCTGGAGACATGGATGTCCAGCCCAGACAAGGTTCCCCAGTGGTTTGTGTCCTCCGGCTGCCACCTCCTGGCAAAAGGCAGCAGCTGGGAGGGTGGGCAAGGTCCCACACAGAGCCCAGGCTTGGGCATTTGGGGATGCCCACAAAGGTTGTGTCCCCGTGCAGGGCAGGACCCCAGGGTGAGAAGGCATCCTCCACAACCTGTCCCCAGTCACAGACACCTCCTAGTCCAATGCACTTACAGCTGTATTCAATCCTTTTCTCAAAGCTCACAGGGTGAGGTGACAACTGCTGCCTGCTTGCAGAAAGAGGAGGAAGCCATCTCCCCTGGCTGCAGGTAGGAGGTAGCAAACAGGAATAACCATTACCAGCTTGGATACTGGTCAGCCAGGGGCAAAACCTCTCCCCACTCTGGAAGGCTCCTCTCTATGCACACTTTGCCAGCCTCCAATGATGCTGTGCCCCAATTCAAGAGGCCAGGGCAGGAGCCAAGCCCGGGAGCAGCCCTCCCCAGGAGAGGGCATCTTGCCACCAAGACCCAGGGGCCATGGCTGGGACACATGGGGACAATGGCAGGAGAAGGGCAGGATGCAGAGCTGGCGGGATGCAGAGGGAACGATGCACATCGCAAATCTCGAGGAACTGGGACTGCTCCTTGTCAGGCAGAGAGGAAAGGGACATGGTGCATTTCCATGTGGCTTGGGGAGTTTGATGGAAGCACAGAGTCCCAGGCCATCTCTCCCTGGCCCCTGCCTGACCCTAGATGGAGCCAGGGTGTCCGGAAGCCTGCGTCACCCCAGGGTTCCGCACACAAGAGGCCAGGGAAGGATGATGTGCTGGAAACACAGCTGCATTCCAGGAAGCAAAGCCCTGAAGGCACGTGGAGCCATGACATAACATCTACAAACCTCAGCTGCTTCCTCAAAGCCTTTGCTTCACCTCCAAGGAGAAAGAGCCGCTCCTCACCTCCCACCCCATGGATGATGCTGGGCTGCTCTCCCAAGCCTGGCCAGGGGGTGTGTGGGGCTGCCACTGGGATGCTCTGTGAATGCAGCCCGCACCTCAAGGGGGTCTCTGTGGCACGACACTGAGCTCCACCTGGGAAGCTCTCTGCCCAGCTCCCCTCTGCTGTGTGCAACCCCTTAAACCAGTTTCCAAGTTGAAAGCTCCTGCAGTAGTGCTGGGCACCCTCCTTCACAACACATGTGGCTGGACCTGCCCTCTCTCCATCCCATGGTCCCACTGCATGGCCCCCAAGGCTGCAACCTGCAGAGGTCCCCACACTTCCCAAGGGGGCTGGATCCTCAACAGTGAGTGTGTTGAGGGTGTCCCTTACCTGCAGAGCCACACGCAGACACCAGGATCCAGAAGGAGATGCAGGAGGGATGAGCTGGCACAGGGATAACACCACTTCCCCACTGAGGAGCTGCCAGCCTGGGATGCTCTACAGTCTCCCCGCTGGCAGGGTGCTCACACCTCTCCCCAACCATTGGAAAAGCCTGATTACAAGAGGAGGAGAGGGTAATTAGCTGCTCAGCAAATCTAGCACACCTAGCACTTCCAGCATGAGTCTGCACAAGACCAGGCAGCTCACAGCCTGCCTGATCCCCAGCCCACTCCCTGCACCGGCCGTTGCCCAGCTGGAGCAAGTGACTCCTGTACCCCTAAAGCTGAATGCCCGTCCTGCCCAGAAGCGCTGACAACAGTGGGCTAAAGTATGCTGCTCTTCCTCCCAGAGCAGTTATTCCTGGACACATAGCCCAGCTTTGCATCAAAGACACCAAAGCTCCAGGAGCAGCCTCAGCACGTGTCTACGGGCACAGCACTTTCCCGAAGTAGGGCTCAGAGTGGTAAGAGCCCCTCTCTCTGTGCAGCCCCATCTTGTGAATTACCAATTAGCTCAATCAACACAGAGCAGTCTCTCTGCAAAGGGATGGGGGCATTGCCAGAGATGCCTGAGCTCACACCGTGGTGCTCCACGTGCAGATGCAGCCTCAGCACAGAGCCCAGCACATCCACACAGACACCAGGAAACTCTGAATCTCCGTAAGCGACCCAGGAGCATCTCATAGGAACTGGCAGTTGGCATTGCCGCAGTGCTGCTGTGCCACAGCGGGGACAAAAGCCTAGGACAGCAGCTACTCCCCCAGAGCTGGACACCTGCCTGGCAACACCAAAAGGAACCTGCCACAGGAACCCACTCACTTTCCTTTAACTCCACAGCAGCACTGCCAGCCACGACCTGGGGCCACGCGGGGACACACAGACCGAGTGACCTGAGAGACAGGAGCATATATAATGGCCTGGTAACCTCATGCACAAACTCTCCTCCTTTCCTCCTCCACCTAATACCTCTGCTTAAACACAACCCAGAGCAACGCGGAAGAGACAGACAAAGAGCAGGATAGATGAGGTTCCTCTTATCATCAAGAGAGGAGCAGGAAAAATCCTGCTCTGTCAGTCAGGTCACTCCTGATAAAGTATTTTGTGACAACAACCCCACAGGTGAGTCACCCTCCAGTGGCAAGATGCTCAGGAGATTATTGCGGGTGATGGTGCTGCTGATAGACTGGTGTTATATTACAATACAAATCATAAATCCTGTTTCACAACTCCCATCGTGGATTTTAAGGAGTGCTTGGGCGGTCCTGCCCCAGTGTTAACACAAGGCGGGCAGAGCAGCACAGGCAGAGGGGCGGTGGGAGCATTGCCGGCCTGGGCTCCCTGGGTATCGGGGCACCCACAGCCTCCCCACGTCCCAGACCGGAGGATATTTGCTGGCTTTCTGCAGGGAGAAGACCACACCGGAGCCAGATGGACACGGTGAGTTACCGACCCTTTGCCCACCACTCGGTCCCCTCCTGTTCACACCAGTCCCTCACCCCAGCAGCTGGCACCCCGCACACCCCACAGCTGGCTGAGCTCACAGCCCAGCTCTGCCAGGGTGGCAGATGAGGCAGCCTGGGCTCAAAAGGGCTTCTGCTGTCTGCCCCCAGCCCCCCCCAGCACCCAGGCAGGGAATGATTTCACCTGTCTCTCTCGACACTCCACCATGGCTGTTGGAGATGGCACTTGACTATTCTCTCACTCCCACATTCCTCTCTGGCTTGCCTTGGTCCTCTCCTAGACAGGGGAGCAGACAAGTAAGGCAGTTTGTCCCGCAAGTCTGCTCACCAAGCAGATGCCCTTCTGGAGCACATTAACACCCTCCAAGAAGGGCCTGATTCTTAGACAATGCTTGGGCAAGAGCCTGGCACCCACTGTGGGACTGCCGGTTGCCCTGCTCGGCACAAGGGACTCTCTCGGCTCGGCTTCCCGCAGTGCCTTCTGCAAGCAAAGCCATGGCCACCAAACCCCAGCCTGGCATGCAGTCCCTCTCTAGGAGGAAGGCTTCCTTAACAGCGGGCCGGCACGTACAGCCCAGCTCCCTAGGCACCGTAAAGACCTCCACCAGTGACACACTGGAAAACCATCCCCTCTGGGCTGGGGAACTCGCCCCCCTGCACAGGGACAACACGCGCCCATGGGTTCAATCTCCCACAGCCCAGGAGTTATCCCGGGGTCCAAGTACCTGGCACCCTTTGAAGATGGAGTTTGCGTGGGAACATCCCACCTTCCAGCATTCAGGAGCAGTGTGTGCAGCTACTCAGAGCATCACAGCACCGTCAGCCACTCGCTGCAGAGGGCAACCCTGCAGCACCCTGGCTGCCCCAGCCTGCGCGGGTGGCACAGGAGCAGAAGTTCGTCAGGAATCAGGCTGGCACTTGCACAAGCTGGAGATCGGACCGGCCACAGCGGCATTAACCTGTGTCCAGAGAACACAGCAAGGGAGCTCAATTAGTTATGGTAGCCTTGAGTTCTCCAGGAAATCACGTGCCTCCACTCCACACAAGAGCTGGCACGGCTCTTGTCCTTGCTTTGAATTTAACCAGTGCAGCCCTTGCTTGTGGTGTGGTTTGGAGAGCAGGCAGGTGTGGACTGATGAAAATTAAAAAGAAAAAAAAAGAAGAAACCACCAATGGGCAATAGCTCCTCTAGGTGAGAAGGTGCCCAGCACCACAGCATCATCCCTCCACCTGTGCTGGCACTGCTGCAGAGCCCTGGCCATGCTGGGGAGCCTGGAGGAACCATGGAGCCGGGGCCTGGGATCGTTTCTGCAGGGAAACCGTTAGGATCCCATTACGTGGGTCATGCCCAGCCCAGGCTCACGGTGACACAAGAGGTCAGCATGAAGGAGGACCGGCCCCACGTGCCCTCGGCTGGAGGTGGCATTCAGGAGCATTACAAAACTCGCAGGGCTCCTGCAGGCGCCAGAGATAAGCTCTCGGGAAGGGCAGCCCAGATGGGAGGTCCAGGAGACGAGCTCCTCTTCCCACCCTGCCCCCTGCAGCTCCCCGAGTCCCTGCCACCAGGAAGGATGCTCTGGGACCCCCTTGATACCTCAGCAGTATCCTCACAGGAGCCAAAAAAACCTGAGGGGCTGTGCCAAGCCCATCCTGGGACTGGGTAGCCACCACAACTTGCCCACACTCAGCATCGGTGCCAGACAAGCCCTGCTGTTTGGAGAAAGGCCCTCGGGGCACAACCGCATGCCCACAGCCCCCCACCAGCACGGGGCAGGATCCCATCCTCCCCTGCACAAGTCACTTCTTGTTTCTGGGCTGGGGAATAGCCAAAACTGGTGGCCTAAGACACACAGCGGGGCTGTGATGGGGAGGCAACGTTTCCCAGCTGGGTGAGGGGCAGCGAGGTTGAGAGAGCAGCACCTCAAACCCACGCTATCTGTATGTGTTAACCCACAAATAATTGCTGGGCACTTGCCAGTAAAATCCTGGCAGTGCGTGGTTAAATATGCCCAAACACAGAGACCAGGAGAAGGAGGGCTCCACCACTCCCTCCCTTCACAGCCTTATCCATCCCCCATCTCTTGCACTGCTCTTCTTCAGAGCCCCAGCCTCTGCTCCCATTTGAGACATCGAATACAATCATTTCCAGGTGCCCAGAGGAAAAACATACTGCTTCTGAAACTCAGCAGCCAAAGCAGGAAAAGCTTCTAAACCCCAAAACTCTCATGAATCTGCGAGTTTATTGCAGTGGTTCTAATATTCCTTCCGTGTATTGAGGCCCTGTGAAAAAGCTGGTCTTACCTGTCGTGGTAGAGTCCAAAAGCAAAAGCAAAGGAAAAGAGCTCACTCAGGGCTGGATGGGGATTTGAGGGAGAAGCAAGTGCGCAGCTTCCCGCAGCCTGAGCAGGGCAGGAGCAGGATTTCAAACCCCAAACCACCAGGAAGCAGCTCCACATGCTTCAGGCAGAAAGGATTGCAAGACAGGGCGAGCAAAATATCTGGTGTCCACCTGAAAGGGGCTCCGATCTCTGCCCAGCACCAGCCTGCCCACCAAGGATGGGGACAAAGGCTGGCTGGTGCAGCTCACTGGACCTTCCCTGCTGCAGCCGGGCATCTCTCAGACCAGAAGCTATTATGCAAAAATAATTTTGAGGAGATCAAGCGGGATCAATGCCTTATTCATCCCTTACTCTGGTGCTGGCTGTGTTTACTGCGTGTCCTAGCAGCGGCACAGCCCTCCCCACCCTGAGAGCGCTCCTTCCCATGGGCCGGGCTGGTTTCTCCAGAGGCTCCAGGAGTCTGTCAGGGAGGACCTGGGCTGTGCCGCTCGGTTTGTGACCCCGTGCTGGGCCAGCCAAAGAATATAAAGCCCATGTCATGACATGTCTGGGTGACAGAGCCCTTGCAGGCATGTGTATTTTGACTCAGGGTTTCTTGGTGCATCAGAACATGCCTCTTTCATAATGCCTCTGACTTCCTAAGCCTCTGGTGCACCGAAGGCAGTAGCCCTATAGCACTGAGAGCCAGTTACTGGAATCGCACAGGTGGTGTCCACAGAAACAACAGAGCCTGTGATCCCAGGCTGCAGCAGAGACAAGTATTGTCACACCAGGACATGCCATTCCCCTCTGCTGCCACCTCCATCCCCAGCAGCCTTAGAGCAACCTCAGCTGTTGGCTGGGGCGGTTTCCCTGTTAATCCTCCTGGGGTGAACTCGAACAAGCCAAAGAGACAGCAGCCCCCCTGCCTGCCCAGGCTCAGCTCATCCTCTGCTGTCTCCAGGCTGCCCTCCCCAGGGTGGCTGCATGCTTGGCGTGGGAATTGCCACGGGGCCAGCTAGCCACACTGCTACAGACCCTTCCCAACCCCCTTACCCCCAGATGCTTTTTGGCTGAGGTTTCAGCTCAGTAACCAGTTTTCCCCTCTGGTTTGCAGGATTTAGCCTCCGAGCAGCTGAATGGCAGAGGTAATGCCCACGGGAGCAGGGGGCACGGGTGCTGCTGGGCTGAGCCTGGCGACACAGGGCCGTGCTCCTCTCTCTTGCAGGTCCCAGCTCGAGAAGCAAAGACTCCACGGCGCTGGAGTCCTTCAAGCGGATCGGCATCCCCATCCTGGCAGTGGTGCTCAGCCTTGCCTGCCTGGTTGTGGTGGGGTTCCTGGGTATGGCTCCTGCTCTCCTCTCCCCCCTCCTCCTGCCACCACTTGGCAAACACAGCTTGGGACCCAGAGCTCAGCTGGGACCAGCTCTGCCACCTTCCTGCTGAGCCCCTGAGCCTGCCCAGCAGCACCAGCTCAGCACTGAGCTCCCCCTTTCCCCTCCAGTCAAGGTCTACCTGGACTACCACTACTACTTCTGCAAACAGCCCCTGAAGCTGGTGTCCCTACAGCAAGTGTGTGATGGGCACGTGGACTGTCTGCAGGGCGAGGATGAAGCCAACTGTCCCCAGAGGGTTCCTGAGGGGCCACCAACTGGTGGTGAGTCCAGGACATCCTGCTTAAGCCATGGAGGGGCCGGGCTGCTGCAGCAAGCTTCCTCCACCTGCTCAAGTCGCCTGCGGCAAAGCTGACTTTGTGTGTGTCCCCAGCCCGTGTTTCCAAAGACAGATCCATCCTGCAGGTGCTTAACAGAAACACCGGAGCCTGGTCCTGCATCTGCTATGACCACTTCAACCCGGCGCTGGCGAAAGCAACCTGCGAGCAAATGGGCTACAGGAGGTATGTGGCTATTGCCTCCATGCCTCTCTCGCCCGCTTTACCTCTCCTCCTCCCATAGTTCTGAGCTCCTTTCTGAGCAAGGCTCTGTTTACTTACAAAGCACTCAGAGCTCTGCACTAATGGCTTCAGTCCATTCCCACCATGCAGAGCCACTCCAGAAGCTGGCTGGCCTCTGTGCTGGAAGCCCTGGCAGCTTCCCACGTAAGCGTAGACCTCTGCCCAGCATCTCCTGCTCTGTCCTCAGCCCACGGGCACCCTACCCTGCTCCCACTCCTCACCTCACCCTGACTACTCACTGTCCCCCCCACAGCAGGGCTGCCCCATAGCTCCCAACAGCAGGCACACACTCACCCCACCACAACAGCCCCTCCTGGGGCAGAAACAGAGCTCAGCCCAGGCCCTCCCTGCTGATGGAGCTCTCCCAGATGGGCTACATGGCTTCACGCTCCCCTCTTAAAGCCCCCCAGAGAGCAGCAGCTGACCAGAGGGGTCGATGCAGCATAGCTGTGGCCAGGGCTGCGTCCTTGCAGCTGGCATGATGTCTATAACCCCTATCTGTGTCCACCTCTTGCTGCTGCCCTGAGTTCCCTGCAAGTTTGTAGTGCTGCAGTCAATTAAATCGTAAAGTTGAAAGCCAGGATGTAGAGAAACAGCTTGCTAGCCCTGCATGGTCAGTATCAGCCCTGGACTAGCGGGGAAAGTTTGAGTTAAGTTAGGGGGAAGATAGGTCCCTGTCCCAAGGAATTCCCTTTTTCTACAATCTTTCTCTTGCTTACTGGCACAGGGTCCACCTTCCCTCCCTATCTGACCAACTCTTGGCCACAGGCAAACATGTAGGACTGATTTGTAAAGCACCATTGCCTCAAGTTTTAGAACTGGGTAATGCCACCTTGGGCTCAATCTGAGCCAAAACCATCAAGATTCCAGTCTCGCAGAAGTTTCAGACACCAGTGCCTGTCTTCTCCCAGTATCTGTGCCCTGAGGCTGTGCACCCCAGGCTGTGCTTACAGAGCTGCGCTCCCCCACCCCATGTCTTTCAGCACCCCCACTTTCCAGCCAGTGAGGGCAGGCGCGGGGCAGCCCCTGCCTCCCCGTGAGGTCGTGCTGAGCAACGGCAGCCTCCAGATGCCTGAGCCGGGCAGGTGAGTGGTCCAGCGGTGGCCACCTAACCTTGCAGAGGAGGCTATGTACCTGGCCACCGAGCCAGAGCTTCTTCACGGGCTGAATCCAGCCCTCTTCCTCCTTCTTCCAGGAAATGCCTCTCTGGACTGGTTGTTTCACTCTTTTGTTCCAGTAAGTATCGTGATGCTGGTCACACTTTGTGGGCATGCAGGGCTACCCCAGGTCCTCACTCCTGGCACAGCCCCGGGTGCCACAGTGTGGCCACAAGAGCTCAAGCTCTGGCCCAAGCCCTGGCCCTCATGGTTCCCACACTGTTTGCATGAGAAAAATTGAATTTAATTACTGCTGACCTTCCTGTTAAGCTCGCATAAACCTCCCAGAAATGAAACACCTGAGAGAGGCTTAACCAGCTGTCTGAATGGGTTTACTTTTGCTGATGAATTACCCCGATTAAACTAATCCTCCTGGTGGGCTGGAGAAGGCAAGGAATGGCTGAGCCCGTTTCGGCAAGCCCCAGGGAGGATGTGCAAACAGAGAACAAAAAGGGGTGTGTGGCACGTGGCCCACGAAGGGGTGACACAGGCAGTGTCACCGGGGTGAGGTACCCGGGCCACGCTCCCTTCCCTGGGAGACGTGGGAGCCTCCATCCCCACTCAGGCCCAAGGATGGAGGAGGGCAGAGAGGGTGCTCTGCCCCCTCCGCAGTCACAGCTAACATCTTGCTTTGCCGCCGCCGGGCAGAGGACTGTGGGCAGAGCATCAGGACCCCGCGGGTGCTGGGGGGCAGACCGGCCGCCATCGAGTCTTGGCCCTGGCAGGTCAGCCTGCAGTACAGGAAGGAGCACATCTGCGGGGGGAGCATCATCGACCCCCAGTGGGTCCTGACGGCAGCGCACTGCTTCAAGTGAGTGGGTGACATCCCCCCTGCAACGTACCTGTCAGCCAGCACCATGCTGGGCTCCTCGAGTCCCCATCATTAACACGTCTGCCCAGGGCTTTGTGCCCCTCGGTCCGGCGCAGCTGGGTGATGCTCAGTTGGCAGGGTGCAAGCAGGGCTCTGTTGCCTGTCCCTGGGGGAAGCGGGGAGCAGCAACAGACACCTCTGTGCACAGGAACAACCCCGTCATCAAGAGCTGGCGTGTGAAGGCTGGCTCTGACCTCCTCTTGGGCACTGCCACCCTTGCTGTGGAGAAGGTCTTCCTCGCCGAGGTGACGCCCGCGTCTCCCAAGGACAATGACATCGCCCTGGTGAAGCTGCAGTCCCCCGTGCATGTCTCAGGTGCGAGGTGGCACACACCTCCTCAGAGCAAGAGCTGGCAAAGTTTGCCAGGCACCAAGCAGGGGTGCAGAGGGGACTATGTTTGACCGAGAGCACAAAGTGTGCCCATCCAGGGTCACCTTCCCCAGCAGCCTCCCCAGACACCTTCAGCACCTCACCTTTCCCTTCCAGACAGCCGCAAGCCCATCTGCCTGCCCTATTTTGATGAGGAGCTGGAGCCAGGCTCATCCCTCTGGGTGATCGGCTGGGGCTACACGCAGGAGCACGGTGAGCGGGACAGCGTGGGGGGGAGCAGAGGGTCCGCCCCAAGATCACTCACAGGAGGAGGTGGGCTCCCTGCTGGCACAGGGCTACTTGGGGACCCTTCTGAGTGGCCACGTCTCATGCAGGCAAACTATCAGAGACCCTACAGCAAGCAGAAGTGCAACTCATAGACAACAAGAGCTGCAACCTGGCCGGATACCACGGGGAGGTCACCGAGAAGATGCTGTGTGCCGGCCTGCCCCAAGGCGGGGTGGACACTTGCCAGGTGTGGAGGGGTCCGCTCCCATTGATGAAATAGCCCTTCTCAGGGGAGAGCTGGCCTCCTGGAAGATGCCTCGAAGGCTGGAGCTCCTCTGCTGTGAGGGGGAGCTGAGAGAGTTGGGGGGATTCAGCCTGGAAAAGAAGAGGCTCTGGGGAGACCTTCCAGCCCCTTCCAGCCCCTCAAGGGGCTCCAGGAGAGATGGGGAGGGACTCTGGATGAGGGAGGGGAGCCATTGGAGGAGGAGGAAGGGTCTGACACTGAAAGAAGGGAGATGGAGGTGAGATGTGGGGAAGAACTTGTTTGGTTTGAGGGTGATGAGAGCCTGGCCCAGGTTGCCCAGAGAAGCTGTGGCTGCCCCATCCCTGGAGGGGTTCAAGGGCAGGTTGGAGGGGGCTTGGAGCAACCTGGTGTGGTGGGAGGTGTTCCTGCCCAGGGCAAAGGGTAGAATGAGGTGATCTCTAAGGTCTCTTACAACCCAAACCATTCTATGGTGTTCCCCCCGCCAAGCTGGGGGACAGGTGGGGACTCCTCAGCCCCCACTCAGATGGCTTGTCCCTGCAGGGGGACAGCGGTGGGCCGCTGCAGTTTGCAGGCAGGCACTGGCAGGTGGTGGGCATCGTCAGCTGGGGCCAGGGCTGCGGGACCCCCAGCACACCCGGCGTCTACACCAGCGTCCGTGCTTACCTCAACTGGATTTACACCGTCCGGAGGGTCAGTGCCAACAGTGCTAGCCTACCTTCCAGGTTTGGGGGGGGCGGTGGGGAAGGGTCAGGACCCCCCTCAGTGGCTCTGCATGAGAGCTGAGCCAGCTCCTTCAGGACACAATTCTGCCTCCTGCTTCCAGTCACCCTTCAAAGCTTGCCATTGCTTCTCTCTCTCTTTCTCCTTCCAGTCGGAGCTCTGAGACCTGCCGGGACACTTCCCTCCCCTCTCCCCAAGCCTCTGACTCACATCCCTCTGTGCTTGGCTGTCTCAGCTCCCACAGCAGCTGGGAAATGGATCTCAAGCCACAGGAGGCGAGCAGTGCCTCCCCAGCCCTCGCTGGCAGGCTGTGATTTAGCGCGCCAGAGGCCAGCCAAGGAGGAAAAGGGCAGCTCGGAGCAACAGCCATCGATACCCTGAAGGAATCTGACCAGCTCAAGCTCCCTTCCGGAGAGAGATTAATTTATTGCCCCTGTGCTGACCCTGCTGTGGCAGGAAGGCTCCTGTGGGGATAAGCTGCTGTTCGCTGACTACTGTTATAGAGAAAGAAATTATGTTTGTGCTGTAGAGTATCCCCATTAAAAGAAAGTATTTGTTTTTTCACATGGCCTCTGAAGGCTTTGTCCCTCTTGCTTGCAGGGGTATTTTACACAATACCCTGCCCTATATGCCTAGGCTGCTTTCCCAGCACAAGGCAGAGTTTATTCGTGGGCTGTTGTGAACAAGCTGTTCCCATGCCCAAGGAAGAAAGCGCCACGTGGACCCCAAGCACCCTGAAAACACTGTCCCTCTGAAGGCAGCACTACAGCCCCATCCCATGGCCCAATGACACCTGTGGGTGCTGGAAAGCAGCCCCCAGCCCTCACCACGGGTATCCAGGAGGGATCAGCAGGATGAAGGGAGAGGGGACATCTGCCTGGGATAAGCAGCTGCAGAAGGACACAGCTCACACTGGACACACAAGGAAAATGAGACACTGCTGCTCTCTGCTGTAGCCTGCACACGCAGGGGGGGTTCACAACAAGCCTGAACAGACACCCACAGCAACCCAAACTGGAATGAGTTTCTCTAGTAAACATAAACTTTATTTCATCCAAGGCAAAGCTAACTAAACTTCTACAGTGCAAAAAAATGTGCTGTTAAGTCATCACACAGCATGTCGTCCATATCCTGTGTTTATTCGCAGGTATCTCCTACATGTATTTATATATGTTTATACACACACACATCTCTGTTGCAGCACACACCTCCAGCAGGGCCTTCTCCCCCTGCATGCCCCGGAAAGGCTCTGGAGACCCCCCCCAAAGCCTTTGTGGCAGCAGGGACCCTGCAGGAGCCAGCCCGCTCCCCCTGAGCCCCCTGTGCCGCATACAGCACCCACACACATGTGTATAGAGTTACACTGCAAAAACTGGTAATGTTGACTTTTTCCACCAAGCCAGAGGAGTAATTCATGCATAGTACAGCATTGCATATCCTGTGGTAAGTGGATCTGTGTCCAGATACCGTCTAAAAAAAGGCCAACAGGTTAGGACAGCTAAAAATAGTTCTTTAAAAAAATCCCTTCCTCCCCTCACTGTCCTCTCCCACAGGGCATCTCCTCCAAGGATGGGCTGGGGGTGCTCTTGGGACAACTGGGAGGTCTTACGCCTTCCTGCCCAGACTCTCATGCAGGACAATGGTATGTTAACAATACTTTGCATTTACAGAGTGCCTTTCCCTCCAGGATCTTGGAGCACTTTGCAAAGCGATGCAGGGAGCCTCACACCTCCTGTGAGGTAGGTCAGATTTACCATCCCCATTTTACAGACGGGGAGACTGAAGCACAGAGAAGTCAAGTAAATTTTGCCTGAGGGTCCTGCAGACCCTCAGAGAGGAGACTGGGATCCTGGTGACCCAACTCCCACTTCTCTATCCAACCATGGAAACCTGCCTGGGGCCAGATGCCTGTACCTGTCTCCTGTCCCAGACACATGTCCCCACTCTGGTGGGTGCCCTGAGCCCAGCCCAGGGTCAGCGAGCCAGCCATGCACCCAGGAGAAGGCTATGAGGTGCCCACCACCACTCCCACAAGTGGGATGGTGGGGTCTCCACAGAATGCTCTCCACAGAAGGTAGCACCTGAACCTTTTCTTCTTCACCCTGCCCACCAAATCCTAGCCTGCCTTCCGCTCCGGCACCACTGTTGGGGTGCAAGACCCTGCAATTGGGAAGTCACGATTTGGCTTTGCTTCCCAATTGTGAGTGGGGATGGGGGAGCTGCCTGTCCTGCAGCTTCACTGACAGACGCCCCCAAATAAAGGAGAAATAGGTAACAGATCACATTGTAAAGGACATGGTTGACTTCAGTTGTACGATCAGCTGGCTCCCTTTGTGTCTCACATCCTGATACAGCCCTCGGGAAGGGGCTGCGCTGCCCAAATCTCCGCTGCAGGTGCCCTCACAAAGACCCTCTGGCTTTCTGTGGAATCCTTCATCCCAGGATCTCAAAGCACTTTTACGAATGTTAGCCAAGGAAGCCTCACAACAACCCCTGTGAGGTAGAGCAGTATTATTATCCCCATTTTACAGACGGGGAAACTGAGGCATGGAGAGGCAGAGCGACTTGCCCAAGGTCATCCAGGGTGCCGGTGGCAGGCTCAGGAGCGGGCTGGCACGGCTCCAGCCCGGCTCCCCTTGCCTGGGCTTGACCATGCTCCCTCCCTGCATCGTGGATGGAGTGCCACAGTCTTCCTCAGGTGAAAGGGAAATGCAGTCCACCGTTTTCCCACTGGAGTCTCATACAAAAAACATCTGTGTAACGAGTTTAGCCTTGGCAAGTCAGCATTCAAAGCATCATTGCTCTGAGTGCCCAGTTTTACGAAGAGGGGAGGAGAAGCAAGAGCAGCAGCAGCACCTCCCGAGAAGGCTGCTGGGGGGAGAAAGCCCCTGCTACCCCCGGGGGATGGCCCTGTGCAGGGGTAAAGAGTATGAAATGCGGAGCTTCACCCAGTGAAGCCAGCAGTGACCTGGGGACATGGCCAGCCCTGGCCACTGGTGCGTCCAGCCCTGCCACGGGAGGAACAAAGGGACTTCAGGGCCAGCCTGCCCCATG
>BJBW01008178.1:69136-98118 GCA_004320125.1 Scolopax mira
TCTTGCAAGAGGAGAAAGGGAACTCTGTGAGAACTGCAGTGCTGGTCCATACTGGGGAAGTACTGAAGGACCTGCCAAGAAAACAGAGGCAAAGCCCAGAGAGCCACCCACCAGCTCCGTCGAGTTGAAATACCATGTGAAGACCAAGTCCTGAAAGCCTATGCAGGTGGTGAAGGTGCAGGGCAGCAGGACGTCAGAGTTATTCAGAGCCACCACAGTGTTGGTCTTCCCCACCGACACCTCCAGGGTGAAGACGATGGCAAGGATGTGCAAGCCTGGCAGGGAGAGGGGAGGAGAAAGTGAGGACACGGTACCTGTACACAGCCCATCCTGCTACAGCCTCTGGTCCTTCCCGGGATCAGCCACAGTGGGGATCCCCTCCCAGGGAGAGCAAGGGGGGCTGCGGGGCTCAGCCATCACCCCCCTCTAGCTCTTGCTCCCAGCTCCGCCATGGTTCCGTGGCATCCTCCTCCTCCCCACAGCCTCTGCACAGGGGGCATGAGCCCAGCCCTCCATCTGGGGGGGGTTGTTACCCCTCATCTCCCTTGGCAGGAGAACACGTGCCTGTCCCCAGCCCCAGGACATCTCAGCAGAAATTCCTCCTCCTGGAGGAGCAGCAGGGGCTGGCTGGCACCCACAGAGACAGCACAGATTCAAAGGGAACCATATTATCACCACGAACAAAGTATACAAATTAAAGCCCTGATTTTAATGTTATCCACAAGGCCTTCAGCTAAACCTTAAAGGGAGAAGGGGGGGGAAGAAAAAAAAAAAAAAAGCCCAAAGCAAAGCAGAGCTCCCTGTTCTTCAAGCAGCGAGTTGGAGCACTAATTAGCATTGCTGTCCTGGCCGCCTGCCACCGCGCCGTTCCCAGCCCAGCCAAGGGCTCTCGCAGCCAGGCGGTGCAGCAGGCTCCTCGCAGCGCTGGTGCGGACCTCCAGAGTGGCACCCCCTCACACCCGCCTTGCAGAAAGCCTCCTCTCCTGCTGTAGCTGACAGATGACCTTCAAACTGCAGAACGCCGCCCTCCCGCTCCTCTCCTCCCCATCACCAGGGAGAAAGGCATCAGTGAGCAGGTATGAGTCCAGCTGCCAGAGCCAAGGGCACACCTGAAAGCTCCTGGGGTCCCACGCCGGGCCAGCCGTGCCCACAGAAACCCTTTCCAGAAGGCACAGGGATGCTCTGGCTCCGGGCCAGGGGAGCAGCCTCTCTCCTCATCCCCATCACACCAGGACCCGTCTCACTTGTATGATGTAGCACAGACAAGACACAATACAAGCCAACAAAAGCATTGTCCTCCTCTTTCCCAGACCTCAGCCACCAAAGGGATCCAGCCATCCCTACTGAGCACTCCGACAACCAAAATACAGGGGACACAGCTCTTCCCACACCTACAAGCCAGTTCCCAACTTCACTGACACCTTAACTTGGATTCACTGCCCCCAGCTTCAGGTTTGCACCTCTCTGCAGCCGCTTTGGATGCTGATTTATTCCTCCACACATGCCCGTGCTAACAAGTCCCCAGGAACGTCGAAGCCCCAGCCCCAGCCAAGCCCAAGAGCCCTGCATCCTGGGCTACGGGCCCTGCTGCAGTGCTGCATTGCAAGCACTGCAGGGAAGGAGTTATTTAACTTTGCAAAGAAGCACTTTTCATTTTGCTTGGGAGACTTTAGCTAACATCAGGGAGCGGTTCCCACCAGATGGAGGTTCTCCTGCAGTTGCCAGGCTCAAAGGGCAGCCCGGGAGATGCTACAGAGGAGATCTCACTGCCAGGACTGTCCTGAGGGAATCATGCTGCTACCTGGACTTAGCAGAGGGATGCCTGGTGCTGCAGGTATGCCTGGGCAGGCAGGGCACCGGGAGGGGACAGTTACTTACAGGAAAGAAGATTCCTTGCAGCTTGTAACACTTGTAATCCTGTCTGCCACCGTTATAACATCATGAGCGCAATCTGAACTGAACATGTGGGGTTAACGGAGGCTGATCCTGTTCCTGTCATGCTGTGGTCTCAGGAAGACAGAAGTGCTATGTTACCACTAAATAAAGCATGCATTGGGAGGCCGGGAGGTTACTGACTGAACCTGCCACACCAGCTGCCACTGTTACTTTTCCGTATGTCCAAAGCTGCTGCCCTTCACACCATCAGAGCCCTAACCTTCAGTGCACAGGGCAAGCCCCTCTGGGGGCTCCCAGCTACCTCCCACACCTGCAGGTACAAGCTTTCCCCAGGAGCCAGGGAAGGGGAAGCGGGGAACAGCCAGTCTTGCTGCTGCCAGAGCCTCGGCCGCCTGCTCTTTGCTCTCGCAGTGGGTCAGCCCCAGATGAGTGGTCCCAGAGCCCCTGAGCTGGTTGCACAGCCAGGACTCAGCCCCAGCAACAGCAGCAAGAGCCCTCCAAAGCCAGGGCCCTGAGCAAGATTTTCAGCCCACAGGCTTTCTGTTATCCCCACGCTTTTCCTGCGGCCCTAATGGAAAAGGGCACACGAGAATCACCTGCAAAGACACAGGATGCCTCCACCATCTGTAAGAAAGCTTCCCCATAAAAACTTCCATTGCCTGTAAAACTCAATGTGACCTCCTGGCACAGACAGCAAGCCGTGCCTGGCGGGGTGGCCAGGCTCCTCTCCACTGAGGTTGGGAGAGAGATGCTCCCAGGCCAGCCCACGCATGGGCACCATGTGCTCTGGGACAGGACAGCCAGGCCTTGCCCTTCCCGCTGGCACTGCTGGAAGAAGCCGTGCTGTGGCTCCGCGGGGCAGGCAGGAGCCCACAGCCACTCTCAGCAGAGCACGGCACCCCCAAAACGCACAGACACGGAGAGACCTGCCCAGGAGCTCTCCCCATCCCACCTCCCCCTCCTGGCTTCCAGCCCACCTGAGCAACCCGTGGGACCATGCCCTGGATCCCGGACCCCCAAGGGCTCTCCAGCATCTCCAATCCTCTCCTACCACCCACTCCCAGCCCCGTGCCGAAAGCAGCTTGCACTGCATTGCTCTGAGGAGGCACCTTCAACCAAGGACCTGCACCCAAACCCTGCAGGGAGCCAGGTACTTACACGTCTCTCATGCCTTCAGCTCACTTAAAACAAACTTAAGAATTATGCCTTCCAAAAAACGCCCCTCGGGGGAGTTTCCCAGCAGCAAGTGCTGCAAAGGCAGCCCTGGGTTTCAGGCTCTCTGTGCCCAAAGGATGACCTGCAAGAGCAGAAGCACCGCCGGTGCGGGGGGGCTGATGCAGGTGGCTTGGCAGCAACCCCAGGGGCTGCAGCGGGGAGGGGGCGGCTGCAAACTCCTTCCTCCCCCTCCCCCTGCAGCTGGGGGTCCTCGGGCACCCCCGGACCGGGCATCATGCTCCAAGCGGCGGCCCCGCAGCATGGGTTCGGCCCCGCGCTGGGGAGAAGCGCATGCAAACGGTCGCTTTCCCAAAGGAAGGAGAAAAAAAACAAACCACAAAAAACCCACCAAAACCCCACAAAAACCTAAAAGAATGACCTGTCGGGCGGGCGTGCTGGCGGCTGCGCTGAAGCAGTGCATTGTTTCCCTAGGGCTAGTCGCAGCAGCGGGCAGGTAGCAGCGGTCCCTGCTCGCCGAGCAGCAGCGCAGAGCCGGGCAAAGCGGGGAGCAGCCGCAGCGCTGCCGGAGGGGAGCCCCGCCGATGGAGCGGTGGTTGCGGGAAAGGCAGGGAGCTGCCGCCGGGACTTCGGAGCCCGCCCTCGGACTCGGCTGCGAAGTCACCTTGGACAAGCCACTTATCCTCAGCGCTTCGGACTCTCCGTCTGCAGAGCAGAGATAATTAATTGCGTTAGCGCCCCGCGGACGGGAGATTTCGACCCCAGCGGCGGCTGCGTCCGAGCCCTTGCGGTGCGGGCGGGCCAGATGCGAAGCAGCTGAGCGCGGAGGGAGGGCGGCTTAGCGAGGGTCACCCCGCTCCGGGAAGCCGGGAGGGACGGGGTGGGGGAGAAACACGGCTGGAAGCTAGGGGCAGCCCCGCCGTGTCACCCCCCACTCCACCGGGCCGCCCGCGGTACCCGGGGCAGGGTCCCCGCCAGAGCCGGGGGGCGGCCAGACGCCGGCGGTACCCGGAGAGGAGCGGGTCCCCGCAGCACCCCCTTACCCAGCAGCGCTGCCAGCAGGCGCGGCGAGCCCGGGGCCATGGCTGCGGTGCGGAGCGGGGCGGCGCGGTCCGTACTGGCCCGCAGCGGCCGGGCTCTGGCCGCCCCCGCGGAGGGCGAGCAACGCCGGGCGGGGCCGCGCTGCGCCCTCCTCCGCGCCCCTCTCCGCTCCCCCGCCTTCCTCCGCGCCGCGCATCCTCCCACCGCACCGCCCTCCCGTGGGGGGCTCAGCCCCCGGCTGCCCCGCCGTGTCCTCCCCTTGCACGCCCCCGCACACAGGCTGATGCCCCCCGCGCACCCCCGTGGCCAGTCCGGACCCTCAGCCCCCGGGGATTACCCCTTTTCCAGCCCCCAGGAGGGGTTTGGCCCCGGAGGGGTGGGCTCCGGGCAAAGCTCCCTGCGGGAATGGCCCGGGAACGGCTTTGGGAAGGGGCAAAGCGGCACTAAGGCTGGTGGCTTCCCCTGCTGCTGCTGGGAAGGGGACAAAACGGGCCAAGGTTGGGGCTCAGTTCCCTGCCCTCCGTCCCTGTGTACCCCTCTGGCCCCCCAAGACCAGACAGCCCTGCATCCGCAGACAGGGGGACACAGAGCCAGGGGGAATCCACCTGGCACCAAAGGGAACACTTTGAAAACTTATTTTTCTCGCCGTGTTCTGGGATAATGGACTGTGCATAAGCTCAGGTTTCCACAACCTTTTCCTCACCATCACATCCATTAGACCTAACCTTCGGCAGACCACATCCAAAAAGGGGGTGCCAGGGGCCCTCCTAATGGAGGCCTCCGATGACGCAGCGTGCCAAGATAGAGCTCTACCTTTGTGCCCAGGTCCATTAGGCAGCCAGACCCCTCTGCGGAGCAGCAATTTGCTGGAGGTGACGCATCCCGAGAAGAGGCTTGGCGGGAAGGGGGAGGAGGTGCTGCCGTGCTCGCAGGAACAGCACTGCCCATTTCTCAGGGCTGTAGCCCTTTACTGGCACAGAGCACGGGTCCCTGCAAAGCTCCCCTGGGGGCCAGGCGAGGCCGGACCTCCCTTGCTGGGTACAGCACTACAGCATGGCTTCCCTCAATAGGAGTGCTTCTTTTGGGGTGTGAGAGCAGCTCGCACACGGGGATGCTGCCTAGAGCCCTGCCTGGACATTGGGATGCTGTGGCCTGTCACCTCCAGGGCGCTTTCAGAGACTCCTCAGCACCACTCCAGCCCCCTTTGCAGCTCGCCCTCCTTCCCACCTGGCCAGGAGCACGAAGCAGGAGGGAAGAGGGAAAGCAGAAGGCTTTGCAGGACGCAGGGGCATCCCAGGGGACCCTGAGAAGATGCCAGCAGCGCCTGTGGGTTGAGGAGCTAGGGCTGCAGAGCTGGCAACCAAGACAGGAAAAGCACAGGCAGAACGGGCTGGGCCGCGCTGGCAGCTGGTGCTGTGGGTGCGGCATGGAGAGTACTGCTGATGCAGCAGAAGGTGTCTCGGTGGGCCGCTGGGATGGATATAGCTAGGTGATGAACACGGCTAGGTGATGGATATGGCTAGGGGAGGGATACGGCTTGGTGAGAGGAGTCCCAGGCACTGGTGACCCGGCAAGCCGAGTGCTGAGACAGGAGGAGGAGGCCTGCATCCGCTGGAGTCTTGCTAATCGGGGGGGCCAGGAGGGGGGGCACACCTCCGAGGAGGTACCCTGGTGCAGGGGCATTACACATGGAGGGCTCCTTCCCGGGATGCTCAGGTGTCTGCCAAGTTTGCTGTCTTGAAGGTGTGTGAAGTTGGGAAGGATTTGGCTAAACTGGCATTGTGAATCTCCCCAGCAGAGCCTTAGATCCTTTCAGAGGCTGGGAAGAGCAGCGCCACGCAGCTGGCAGGGTCAGCCAGTAAGTACAAAAGGGCTCCTCTGGGCACTGGCACAAACTGGGTGCACTGGGCAGGCGGGTACTCAGCTTCTTCCTCGACGACATGCCCCTGTGGCCACTATGTCTCTGCTGAGCATCTCTGCAGCGGCAGGGCTCCACATGCCCACCCGGGAAGAGGCAGCGAGCCTGGCACTGTGCTGCCCACTCCCACTGCACACCCGTGGCCAGCCATGCCCTCCTGGCCACGCAGCCCCCAGGGCTCGGAGTGGGACACTGGCCATCACACAGCTGATGGAGCTGTCACACTTGGCAGCTCTGGCCCGTCTCCTTGGCTGATTGCTCTCGTGAGACATCTGCTGCTGCCGCGGGCCAGGGAAAGGCTCTGCTCTCCCGCAGCCCAGCCTCGGTGAGCGATGTGTGCCGTGGCAGGGAAGGGCACTCACCGCAGCTGGCCCCCCGGGGGTTTTGGCACGATACTGAGATGGCTGGCATGGGACTTGGGGAGACTGCGGCTCAGCGGAAACTTCTTCTGCTGAGTCCAGCACAGGGCTGCCTGTGTCTGGTTTCAGGGAAGGCGAGCACCCTCTGCTCAGACACTGTCAGGGGGACAGGAAGAAGGGCTCTGGGGTCCCGCCAGCTGGCTTGCAGCCTGCTGGGGGGGTGACTCTGGCTGCCAGGCCACTCCTCGTTCTCTCTCACCTCGCGCTAGTGGGGCTGGGAGGGTTAAAAAGCTGCTCTCCGAGGAGGGCTTCCCTCCACGTGGGTACCTAGTGGGGTAGGGCTGAGCAGAGCAGTTTGGGCTGCAGCCTCCCAGCTCAATGCAGCAGGCGCTTCGCTGGCCCCAGCTGCCCTGGAGCATCCTGCCAGGGACAGCCCTGGCCCCACTCCCACCAGCAACACACGGGCAGCCCTGGCCCCCTCCCTGGCCAGGGGACGCTGGGCTCCAGGAGCAGGCAGAGCCCTCCTGCCGACGGAGGAAGTGGCAATGCTGGAACAGAGCTTCCCATCAGCACCTTTATATTTACTGCAAGGTCTTCTGGCTGTGACCTTTAAAAGACAAGGTGGCCCGGCAGCCCAGGAGCTGGCAGTGGGCAGGAGGCGCTGGCAGAGATCAGAGGCTCTGGAGGACAGTCCCAGGCTGGGAGCTGAGCAGAGGTCCCGGGCACACCGACTGCAGGTGAGTGCTGGCTGCCTTTGTCATTCTCAGCCCTCCCTTGCCTGCAGCTCTCCCTTGGAGCAACGCTTTCCCCTCTCCCTGCCTCCTTCTCCCTGCACAAAGCCGTCCTGCCCGCTGCCTCCTCGCACTCTCCAGCAGTGCCAGCTGCCCTCTGGGATGGGCAGGCTCCTCGCCCCTTTCAATGACCCTTTAATACAAGCAGGGAAAGAGTGGCAGTGTCCCCAGGCAGCCACTGCAAAGGCATCTGAAACACTGAGGACACTGTCTTGCATCCCAGGAGAAAGTTTCTTCCTGACCTGGCACAGCCTGAGGCCACCTCCACCACCTAGCCTGAGGCCATCTTCCTAGCCCCAGTTTCAGCTCTCCAGTGTCACCCTTCACATCCCACAGCTCCCCGGAATTTACCAGCCCAGCCTATCCCCTTTTCCAGGTCTCCCCTCATCACTTCCCAGCCCCATGAGCAGTGCAGCTGGGCAGCACGGCAGGGACAGCAGCTCCGGGCTCCCACCAAGGCACCCCAGTGTCCTCCGTGGCTCTGCTTGGCACTGAGCAGAGGTCTCCCCAGCACAGGGGGGAGACCCCTCCCCACATCCTGAGCTGCTCTCTTGCTCTTCAACACCCCTAATCCCACCTGGTCCAAGGAGATTTATGCAGTCTATAAGAGTGACTGTCCCTTGTTCTGGGGAATCTGAAGCCCCAGTGCGGGGGGGGTGTGTGTTGTGTCACAGTCACTGCTCGGGACCCTTGTGGTATGAAAATATACTCTTGTCGTGTCCCTTGGGGGACACCACCACCCCACAGCGCCTGCCCTCCTCCTGAGTTTCTTGCCAGTGGCTCTCCTGGAGGCATCCCCAACCTGTGAGTCCCCCACGCTCTTTGCCTCGGGCTTTGTTCTCCCCTCCGCCGGGTTGACTCCCTCCGAAGCCGGGTGGCCAGGTGGCCATGGCAAAGTTGCTCCCTGCCATGGGCAGCTGCAGCCCCCCATGGGCTGTACCCCCCAGCACCAGCTCTGGGGGAGGTGGTCAAGGCAATCAGGCAGCGTTAGCCCAGGACAGAGGTAGCCTCAGGGTGCAGTGTGCTGGCCAGACCTTGCTTGTGTGCAGTCTCGGGATGTGCAGGCATTTGGTGGCCCTGGCCGAAGGGCAGCTGGGAGAGGCAGGGCTGAGGGCGTCTGTCAGAGCTCCCCTCCATCTCCATGGCAGGTAAAGTGATGGATGAGCCTACTACCCATGCCCCAGTTGTGCCACATCACTCTGGCACAACATTGCTGGATTGCTAAGTCAGCTGGCATCCCGAATACGGGTGTTGATCACCCAGTGCATGCCCCAGGCTCCACTGGAGCCTTCTGAGCCTTACCTGCTGTGCCCTGAGCAGCAGCCCTGAAATCTCAGTGTGTGAAGACTCGGGCAACCCCGGGCACCCTCCCACCTCCAGCACCCCTGGCTCTGCGGCAGCTCCCTGGGACTGAGCTGCGGAGGCACAGGCGGTCCCTCAGCACCCAAAGCAAACCTCCTACCACAGCAGAACCGAGCCCCGGGCACTCAGAAGCCCCATCATTTCCCTGAGCAGATGCAGAGGCAGAGCCGAGGGACCCTGTCCTGCCCCCTCCATCAGGCAGCAGCGTAAAAGCATCCAGTGAAAAGTTTGCATTTCATTGTTCTTTTGTTTCTTTGACCCGTACAAAGAGCAATAAAAACATCCTACACTCAGCAGCGTTTGGCAAAACACCCCCATCAGAAGGCGCAACCCCAAAACTATAGTCATGACCGATAACAGCGCCTCCTGTGTGTGTATATATATATATTTGTAGAGATTCTCTCTGTTGTGTACAGCTATGTACATACAAATGCATTGGCAAGTTGCAATCCAAGGATAGTGCATGACAGAAATGAAAGGCAGATGCAAGACTGGTCCATGTGCAACAGTCAGAGGCCCTTTGGCCGCAAAGTTGCCAGCTCAGCCCCGCGTGGAGCCACTCACAGCCCAGCCTCGGGCAGCAGGCAGCCCCAAGGAACCAGCCTCGCAGCCGGCTCCCCACTGGAGAGGAAAGCCATCCGGCAGGGGGTTGCACAGGGGGCAGGCAGCCTCAGCCCAGCCCTCCCTGGGCAAGAGAGCCCACGGGAGAGGGGGAAAGGCACAGCAGGCAAAACACAGCGCATTCCTGCTTGCGGACGAGTGGGGTAGAGAGGGCAGGAGGGGCTAGGGCAGAAAGTGATGGGGGCAGAGCAGGGAGTGCACAGCCGTCCCTTCATCCCCAGGGACTGATGGTGCTGTCAGATGGCACTCACGGAGGGACATGGCAGCACAGGGCAGTGGGTGGCATGGCGAAGGTCTCCCTTCTCCTCTGGTAGTGTTCCCCAGGGGCGAGAGGGGACCTCCGTCATCACCGGGCAGTGTCCCCCCCGGTAATCTGTGCACTGCCCCTCTCCTGCCCCATCCTGGGTGTTGTGGGGCAGGGGATGCTTCCCTGGGTCATTATTGGTGTCTGACCCATAAGAGGCCCCAGGGCAAGCTCCCCACACACTCCAGACAGCCCAGGTCTGGTGCAGGAAGCAAGGGGCTTGCTCAAGACCAGGGTGGCAAGTCCAGGGCAGGCAGGAACCCTGGGGCTCACTGCATCCCCCTGCACCATAGAGAGCTGGGACCAGCCAGCATGACCGCTCTCTCACGCCTGCCCTCACACCCCTGGAGCTGCCCTGGCCACTGCTCATAACGAGCTGCAGAGGATGCAGGGCAGCTCCCGGGGTGCACGGGGGGAGCTGCCACAGGCAGGGCAGGCGCTGGGGCATGGAGGGGGCTGGGGCAGGCGGCAGCCAGCACTGCAGGGCCCGCGGCTGGGCTGGCAGTGCATTGCCATGGCAGTTACAGATTGTGCAGGGCCCTGCAAGGAGGCTGGAGGAGGCAGTTTCAGTATCACAGGGTTACTCAGGGGGTTCCAGAGCTACCCTGCCCCTGGGCCCGTGGCTGTGCCCAGTCCTTCCCAGCAAGCACCCAAAAAACTCCCAGTAGCTCTTCATCCCTAGCAGCCGTACCCCACCGTTCCCCACCACCTCGGTTTGGCACATCAGCAGAACATTTTCCATTAGAGTTACCCTCCCCAAGAAGGAAACAAGCGCAAAAAAAGTCAGCCCAGCACCTTTGGCTGAGATGCTCAGGCTCAAAAATAGCCCAAGAAGCAGAAGGGTACATCCATTACACACCACGAGCCATTAGTAGCTCCAAAAACCAGCAGAGCTCAGAGACAGCGTGTGGGTTAATGGTCGTTACCTAGTCCTTGGCTTCCGAGCAGCCTGCCAGAGTCCCCGAGGAGCACAAGCTTCTTGTTGCAGCACCCCCAGCGCTGGCACACAGGACTTGCAAGGAGGAGACAGGCAGCTATTGGGGACCCCCTGGGGATGGGGACACCAGTGCCCGTGCCCCAGGCACAGCAGGAGTGCCTCAGGGGCGAGATGTGGCCCCGAGGGCAGAAAACTGCTGGCCCCTGCTCTCTTTTTCTAGACAGGCAGGGCACAGACATCTGGGCATGGGGCTGCCCGGGCCTCTCTGCCCCTCCTGGCACCCCCTGTTTAGGGACCGCGCTCTTCCCCCCTCTCCCACGCCACCCTGTCCTCAACACCTCCCCACACGGTGCTCAGGCACTCAGAGCAGGGGACAAGCCGGTCCCAGCTCAGCCTCAGGGGCAGCTTCAACGGGCTTCAGCTGCCCTCCCCAGCCCTGCCCGCTGCGGCCAGGCTCCGAGGACCTTCTCTCCGTGCCCTGCTCCAGGCTGGGGTGGGGTACCTAGATGGAAGGAGGGATGCTCTGGGGAGACAGAAATCCTTGCTCTGGGAAGCACATCAAGGGCGGGTCACACTGTACAGGGGTGCAGAGGGAGGAGCAGGCAGGGGGGGGCGTTACTTGGTGCCCTCGTCTGGGTTGCCTTCGCCATCTGTCTTCCCTTCCTCCTCCGTCTTCTGGTCATCCGTGTTCAGCCTTTGCTGCTTTTTCCGGCGCACACACTTCACCACCATCAGCACCAGGATCACCACGGCCAAGAAGCCGCCCACGGAGGCGCCCACGATGACGGCCACTGTTGAGTCGTGCTTTGGGGGCTCTGGGGAGACAGGGCATGGGCTCAGGGCAGCCAGTGGGAGCAACAGGGAACAGGCAGGGCTCAATCCCACCACTGGGGAGCAAACCCTGCACATGGAACACAGGGTGAATCATAGAACAGACTCATAGAAGGCAGGGCAGAGAGCCAGCCTAGCACCCATGGGTGCCTGACAGCAGAGGAGACTCCTCGACACCTCACCTTTTGTGAGCACCTTCAGGCTGATGCTGGCATGACCCCGATGCCGGTCAGGGGGGTTCAGGACATAGCAGTTGTAGGTGCCCTCATCCTCCAGCTGCACGTTTTTGAGGGTGAAGGACACATCGTACTTGGTGGGGTTCCCGGTGAACTCCACCCGGTTCCCAAAGCGGTCCAGCTGCTTGTTCATGATCTTCGTCCGGAACTGCAGGAACTGGGCAACCCACGTGGGAGAGGAGGTGAGACAGCGTTTGGCACCCCCTGTGTTCCCCAGGTACCCCCCTCCCTGCACGTACAGCCCAGCAGTGCTCGCTCAGCTCCCCGAGCAGCAGGGTCCCCCCTCAGCTTTGCCCACCACAGTGGCCAAGGTCTCCTCGTGGCACCTCTCCCCACTGTGCTTCTTCCCACAGTTGGTTGCTAATTTTCCCCATGGTGAAGGAAGACCAGATAGCAGGAGCACACATAAGGAGAAGGCCCAGGACCCCAACTACTTCAAGGTTGTCCCAGGTGCCCTTCTCAGCAAATCCCCAGCCTCGATGAGACTCACCAGCTCCTCAGAGCAGTTCCCACACTCCTGGTAGGTCCAGTTGAGGGAGAACTGCTTGTTCTCCACCTTGTAGCAGGAGTTGAAGGTACAGGAGAGCTTCACAGAGGAGCCATTCAAGGCGTTGATGGTGGCAGGAGCCATGACCTCCATGCCCAACCCAGTGGGCGCTGCCACAAACACAGAGAGCAGAGACACAGATGGGTTAGAAAGGGCTGAGCCACTCTCCCCATCCCACTCTGCTTGCCAGCCGGCCCCACAGAGCTCACCCTGGGGCCTGGGACTGCCCTTCAGCCACATCCAACGCTGTGGCCAGCCAGGACCAGATTTTCCCTGGGCAGAAGTGCCAGGGGGACAAGGAGGGAACAGTCCCAGCCCTTGGCCCTGCTCTGCAAGGGCTGATGACCTCTCTGTGCCATGCCTCGCCTGGTTGTGCCCAGTGCTCAGTTCTGCTGACTCCAGGCAAGCCCTGCTGCTTTGCCACTTAAGCGAGGCTTTCCTGCTGCGGAATCGATGCTGCTGTGCAAAGGGCTGAATGCAGCATCAGCATGCAGGGCTCAGGGCCACAGCCGCGGAGAAATTTATGGCTGCGCTCATCAGATTTCCTTCCCAGCAGGACGGGCTATGGCGGCGAGGGCTGGGATCTGCCAAGGCCAGCCCCTGGGGGCTGCAGGGGGAATGCAGATGCTCCCCCCACCCTGCCCAGTGGTGTTCGCACAAGGATTCTCCAGCTAGGAATAACTGGGTCAATATCTGTCACCCCTGGGAGAACGGGGCCAGTCCCTGCACCTTGGCCTTGCTGTGGCAGAGAAATTGGGACATTCCCTGGTGCAAGCTCACCTGAGGCATGGGCAGTGATGGGGTGTCTGTGCCCTGCTCCCTCTTCCACTTCCTTCCTGCAGCTCCCCTAGTCCCTGCTGCCCCAGCAGCTCCCAAAACCTAGTGTCTGCATCCAGCACCTTCTCCCCAGCCTGCAAAGGGGAGGGTGCACACACCGAGACAGGCTCCTGCGCAGCCATCGAGCTGCAAACTCCAAGGCTGAGCCTCAAGAAGCACAGGGATCGAGAGCCCTGGGAAGGCTGCTGAGATGAAGCTATAAAGGGCCGGGGCGGGGGGGGGGGGGGTGACCCCACAGGGCAGGGACAGGGACACTGGCAGCCGGTGCTTTTCCAATCACCTCACCTCTCCCCTCTGGCTGCTGCTTTTTGCTCTCAAATCCTCTTCCCGAGCTGCTCCTGACTCCAGCCCTGTGGCCAAGCTGGGTGCATGGCTGCTCCGCTGGCTAATCCGCTCCGTCTGCAAGCAGGGCAGGAAAGGGGCCAGGCTCTGCAGCCGGGGAAAAGAGGCTTTTCCAAACTGCAGCTCTTGCTGCAAGGTGCAAACTGGCAGCACCCTGAAGCCATCTCTCTGGGGGCAGAGGGGTGCCTTCTGGGTATGGCAGCCGTGGGGAACCACCCTCCATCCAGCCCCACCACACTGTGTCCTGTGTGCCTGCTGGTGGGGTGGCGTGGCTTTGTGCCACATCCTTGGGGCAGCCCAGGGCTCTGCAGAGGGCTGAGAGGCTACCAGGAGCCCTCCCAGGCTCTGCAACGATGGGACAGCCCTGACCAGGGCTTTGCCCTGCCACCAGGTACAGCAGGACCAAGCCACAGGCGGAGGGTCCTCGCAGGCAGCCAGGATGCCATAGACACGTGCCAGCGGAGCACCTGTGTGCGCTGGTCCAAACTCTGCCACTGTCCCGGGCACCCAGCACTTGGGAGACAAGAGAGGTGGGGGAAAGAAACGGCTAAAATCCCTGGGACCCCCTCTGTCCAAACTGTGTCCTTGGGCACTGCACACACTCCCAAACGCTCTGTCACACCACTCCCTGCGCCCAGGAGGCAAAATGACACGCCGCCTCTGGAGCAGACCTCGCACGGGTTTTTTCTCTCCTCCATTTCCCAGGCTCTCTCTCCCAAGGCAAAGGCAGCCCCCCCAGGAGCTCCAGGACGGTGCAAACAGCGCTTCAAAGAGGTGATGCGCTCCTGTTTCCAATCGATACAGACCCAAACCTGCTGACACACGCTGCTGGCGGCGGGGCAGGGAAGAAATGCAGAGACCGGGGTTCCCCCCCCAACCCCAAGCAGCGCCACCAGCCCAGAGCCCGCCGCCCCAGCAGCCAGCCACACACCGGAGGACAGTCGCAAGCCACTCCGCAGCCCACCAGCCACCAACCCCCAGCAAAGCAAAGCCCCCATTGCAGCCCACAGCTCTGCCTGGCATGCAAACAGCCTCGCTCCTGGAGGGAACCTCCGCCAAGCAGGATGCATGGCTTCCCCCCCCCTTTTTTTTTTTTTTCTTAAAGAGAAGATGCAGTTGCAACATACCCCCCTCCCTCCCCTCATCCTGCCTAAAAGCAGGTCACCCTGGCTGGCGGGCTTGGGGAAGGTGCATCTCGGACCACCTCCATCCCCGACCCTGCGGTACAGCATCTCCAGCTGGCTCGCTGCATCCCCGGGGACAGGAGGGGCTTCTCGGGGCTGGGACGTGGGGAGGGGGCTCCTGGCCAGAGAGGGTGTTTCTCCCCAGCCTGGGTGCTCTCCCCTGGCAGCCGTGTGCATGCAAGAGGGTCGGAGTCGACACTTACCCAGCGAGAGGAGCAAGCTGAGGCCAGTGAGGAACAAGGTGGGCTGCGGGAGCCAAGCTTCCGGGCTCATTTTGAAGGACATTTTGTGTGTGGAGAGGACCTGGTGTTGGTGTGGATTGTGGTGGTGGTGGTTTGCTTTTTTCGAACGCCTGGGTTATTTGCAGGTGACATATAACATTAGAGCTGCCTTATTTCCACAGCCCAATATGGCTGGCTGGAGCCGGGCTGGCTTGAAAAAAAACCCGTAAATGCTATGGTTGGTGGATTTCTGCAGAGGAAGTGGGAGGGCAGAAAAATTTTCCCCTGAACAGGAGGAGAAGGCTCCCAGTGCTCCAGCTCCGAGGTCTGCTCGTGGGCTGTTGTCACCCACCGTCTCCCACCAGCGCACAGAGCCCAGGGCAGCCGAGGAGCAGGTTTCTGCTGGGAGTGCCCCTGGGCAGGCAAACTTGCCCTTGGAGCAAGCAGCACCCAGAGCTCCTCTTCTCCATGGGAGGCCAGGATCCAAGGGACTCGACCCTGAGGGCTCCCCCTGGGCACCTACAGCCCCCAGTTTCAGTGGGACCATGCAGATGTGTCACCTCTGCCCTGCTGGAGGCTGGCAGCCAGCTCTGCTCGTCCCATTCACAGCAGCAGTTCCCATTCTCCAGAGCCCAGCCAGGCCCCAGAAACATCCGAAATGCCCTCCTGAAGCCAGGCAGAGAGCAGAGGGGCTGCTGTGGCCTGGGAAGAGCAGAGGGGCTCCCAAGGAGACAGCCTGCACAGAGTGCCCAGCAGAGGCACGGCCAGGGGCAGGCAGCCTGCAGCAGGTAGAAGCGTTCCTGGAACACCTGCCCACTCCCACGCTGATGTGAGGGCAGGTCCCTCACATTCCAGGGCTCGGGGACTCTGTTGGCAGTATGCTATCCCAAGGCAACACCCTCTCCTGATGCAGCCCTTGGGATGGGGACGCTCTACCCAGCAGTAACGGGGATAGAGAAGATCTTTGGTGCCCTTTGCACCATCAACCAAGGAAGTCTTTGTGCCATGACCTCCAAGCCTGTATTCAGGCTGCAGAGATGAGTTCAGGAAGGAAACATGTTACCTCAGAGACCAGAGAACTGGTGGCAGTAGCTGCTCAGCCCCATAGTTTTCATGCCCTGGGATGCAGGATGGAGGGGGTTGCTGCTGCAGCATCAGTTGGGAGAATGGCAAGGGGTGCCCTGGAGCCAGAGCCCAGTTCAGTTCCCATGCCCTGGGGAGTAAGGGACAGGGCAAGGGGGAGGCAGGAGGGATGCAGAGGTGCTCAGCTACCTGACCAGCTTCAGGAGGTGAAACAGGGCAGCCAGGAGAGCAGGCAGCAGAGAAGAGACAGAGTGAATACAGGAAACCCACCCAGAAAACTGGCTGACTACACACAGAGAACAGTTTCCCACCCACACTGGGCAGGCAGAGCCCACGCTGCTTTGCTGGAACAGGTCCCACGATCCCACAAAGACAGCAGAGGTGGGGTGTAACCCCTCTCCCTCCTCCCCCCCTCGACACCCCAAAACCAGCTCCAGGTGCCATTTCCCTCCGCAATCCTGTTACTGGGCTTCACCCAGGAAAAGAGAGTAGGGTGTCAACGTGAAACCAAGGACTGCAGCGGCAGCCGGCTTCGCTGCAGTCTCCCATCCAGCCCAGGCGGGTGGGAGGTGGCCCCCAGGCTCCCCGCTGCACCTGCAGGTGTCAAACATCTATATATAGCGCCGGAAAAGAGCCAGAACACCCCGAAACACTGCCCCGGAGGCCCGGGAGGGGGTTGCTGAACTGCCCCGCCGGCCTGTCCCAGAAATAGGGTGCATGTAGAGATGCCCACCCATGGGATGCGGCTGGTGCAGGGGAGACACGTGTGAGCACACGTACGTGGGGGACCCCGCTCCCCACCATGCCCTGCAGAGCCAGGGCCGCAGGGGGGGATCGGTGCAGCCCTCCTAGGTCCCTTCCTGCTGCAAAGGGGCCCCCCCTCATGGCCCTTTTGGCTCCACTTCTCCCCGGAGCCAGCAGGGCAAGTGTGGGTGCCACGTGCGAGGCTGCACGTGGGTGCAAGGGTTCCCAGGCCCTGGGCCAGGCAGTTTTTGGCACACTTGGACATCACACACTTAAGCAGGAGGCAAAAGGAAGCCAGGAACAGGCTAGACTCCTTAAGTTTTATTATCTCAGAACATACCATTGGCACCTCTGCACAGCTCCGGCCGCATCTCCCCCTTGGTCCCCCTGCCAGGGTCCTTGGAGATCCTTTTCTCAAGACCTGCGTGGGCCAGGATGAAAGCTAGAGTGTGGGGGCTGCGTCCCCCTCCAGAGACCAGGGAGCAAGAGCCAGGGAGACACATCTCTGTCCCATCAGACAGCGGGGTGGGGATGTGCCCCAGCAGTGGCTCTGGTACAGAGGACACAGCAAAGTGACACTGCTTCCTAAAGATCAGCCCGACGGCAGCAGAACAGTGGCCTGCCCCAAGGAACAAGGCTGTCTTGCACACACCTGCTAGCTCAGGGGCTCACATCCCCCTATTTCCTCCCCTCTGGAGTCCAGGGAAGTGGCGCATTTAGTAGGCTGTAGGGTTCCTGGCTTTGTCCATCCCCTTGTCTCCCTTCTCCCATCCATTCTGCTGGGATCACCCTCTTGGCCAGCTCCACATAGACACCATTCTCCTGGAAGGGCGAGGAGCGCTGCAAAGAGGAAGGGGCAGGGCGTGAATCTTGCCACAGGTATCAGAATTGGAGTGGGCAGAAGGCAAGGGATGATGCTGTCTGGCATGGGGAGTGAGTAGTCAGCCCTGGATGCCATCATCCTGGGGGGGCTGGTGATGTAGGGGGTCACACGGTCCTACAGCTGCCCACCCCTGCCACAGCTGGGGGTGGCTGCTCGCCTCCTCACCATGGTCATGTAGGTCTCCTCGGCTCTTTTCTTCTTCCCTGCATCCTGCTCAGCCTTGGGCAGCTCAGCTCCAGGGACTGAGGAGTAGAGTGCTTCCTATGAGAGGGAGATCGGGATACTTGGAACTGAGCAGCCCCCAAATGCACAAGGGCTTTCTTACCCCAGTCACAGGACTAGCACCGCAAGCCACAGCTGTGGCTGGCCAGCAAACAGCACCTCATGCTTGGCCAGTGTGGGATCCCTTCCCTCAGCATCCCCAGCCCTACACCCCATACACCTCATGTCAGTAATCCCCAGGACATACAGCCTTAGCTAGTGATGAGACAGCAGCCATCCTGTGTGAGGATGAGCCTGGCCCAGGACCCCATCTCCCCCTGACAATCCTCTCTGCTCCTGGGGATCCAGCGGCTGCAGGAGCATTTGCTCCACCAGCACCTCCTCTTAACTGCAAACTAAATGGCATGGCAGGATGTGGGACTTGTCCCAACCACTGCCCATGCACGCAGCCAGCAGCACGGCAAGGAGCCCAGGGCTCTTCTTCCGTGTGTGTCATGTCCCTCGCTGCGGGCAGGTGGCCAAGCAAGGGCACAGCTTGGTGTGTGCACAGGTGGGCACGCTCAGCATCTGCCCTGCAGCCCTGCATGCCCCATCCCTCCCCTTCTCCCCCTCTCCTCCCTCTTTCTGGTGTCCTGGGGTAGGGAAGGGACACAGTCCCCTCCACGCAGCTCAGCCTCAGCTCTCACCTCTGCTTTGTTCTTGCTGCCACCGTTTCCAATCCTCTCCAGGGCTGTGTTGGCTGCAGACCTTGAGGGAAGGCAACAGCAGTGTCATCTCCAGCAAGAAGCATCACCTACTCCTCCTGGCCCTGCCCTTCCTCTCTTGGGACACTGGTATCCCCTTTTGAGGTGCCTCAGCCAGGCACGTGCTGGCACTCCAGGAGCCCAGGAGATTTTGGGGGCAGAGAAGGGACCAGCCAGAGCAGGGTGTCACTAGAGGGCAACAGAAGCCTGCATCCCAGTGATATGAACCCTCTAGTTCCCACAGCTCCATCCCTGCTCGGGGCAGGACAGGCAAAGGCTTGGCCGGGGAGAACAGTGCAGGAAGGATGTAAGGAGGTTCTTTGCTCAGCCCCATGAACCCACAGCTAGCACTGGTACCTCTTCCTCAGGCAGAGTCCAGCCAGGAAAGCCAGCACAACAGCCGTGCAGCAACATCCCACAATCACAGGCCAAAACCAAGTGTCTCCCAGGGCAGCAGCCCTCCTGGGAGCAGTCTCCTGGGTGTGTTCTGCTCCTCGTCCTGCTGGGGAGACACAAAGGCAGGGGATGGTACACACAGGGACCCTGGCCCTACTGCAGAAGCTCTGTGGTGGCAGGTCCAAGAGCCCCTGGGACCTCTGCAGCCCTTCTGCATGGGGCTGAATGGAGATGGGAGCAATCCCAGGACACATACCTCTCTGTCCCATGGGGCTGACGTGCAGCACTGTGTAGTTCTTGAAGATGCTGCTGTTCTCCAACAGTCGGATCTCGCAAACATACGTGCCGCTGTCGTTCACCTGTACGTTCTGCAGCTGGATAGAGCCATCCCAGTGGGAGATGTTCCCTTGCCATTGCACCCGGCCCCGGAAAGAGCCCACAGGGACACTATGCTTGCTGTAGTAATAAAACACCATCTCCTCCTGCCAGGGCAGAGACAGCATCAGGTGAATGGAGCCCAGTGGAACGGCAGTGCTCAAGAGCCCTCAGATCCATGTTATCTCCCTCTCCCTCCTCTGCACAGCAGAGCCCAGCTCACTCCCATGCTCTCGGAAAGCCCCAGGAGGCAGCAGCTGTGCTTCCCCTGCAGTGCAGGGTCATGGGGAGCGATGGAAATGCCCCGCCACCACACAGGGGAACCTCCTGCCTCCTGTGGCCTGGGCTAGTCACACAGGCTTCCCCGCAGCCTCCCGAGAGCAGCAAGGCTGCCTGGCTCGCCCTCCCCTGCCCTGCTCCACCGCCCACCCCCTGGTCCCAACCCACCTTCTGCACGCCAGGTCCCGCCATGCGCAGCCAGTCCACCTTGTCCATGGTCCAGCCCTTGACCACCGGGTCTAGGAAGAGGCACTGCAGCAGGACAGAGTCCCCAGCGCTGGCTCGCAGCTGAGGCTCCATGAACACCCAGCCAGCCGACCCGCTGCCTTGCTCTGCCAGGGACAAGGACAGTAGGATGAGTCCAGGGAGGATGGCCAGATGCAGGCTGCCTGTCCCCATTGATATCTCCTCTCCAGAGAAGCCTGGGGCTAACGCCACTGACCGGTCCAGAGCTCAACAGGGAAGCCCTGCTCCCTGTGTGGGCAAAGCCTCTCCCCGACCCCTGCTTTTGGTGTGCCTGGGATGCGGGGCAGCACATCCTCCCAGCCACTAGACCAAGGGCTGCAGCACTCGCTGAACCAGCCAACACAGAAGGGAAGTGGGGAAGCACAACCCCAGCCCTCCGCGTCTGTGAGCTCCTGCAGGGTTGGTCCCATGAGTCACTGGCTGGGAGAACCAGCGCCGCTCTCATCTGTGCCAGGCCAGGGGCAATTCAACCACTTCACATGAATTTCAGTTCCTCTTCTACAACCTGCCCATTTGGCTTCCTTACCTCTTGCTCACAGGGCTCCTCACCTGGGCTTGGGCTTGTCTGGCCACATAACTAGTGCTTAAGGTTTCTAGAGAAGCTGGACAGCAGGTAAAAAAACCAAAACAAAGCAGAGGAACATCAAAGAGCACAGAGCTGACACAACCAGCACGGAGCAGCTGCCGACACAGCGGGCTGCAAAGGAAATGGCAGGAAGGGGAAACAAGGGGGGCAAAAAACATCCCTGAAGCTCATCAAGAGAAACCCTGCATGCCCCAGAGTCCACACAGGCCACAAGAAGAGCAGCTGAGGCTCTGGAAGTTGTTTGTCAAGAACCCAGTGAGCCAATTCAGCGGGGAGCTGCTCAGAGGGGTCGACTTTTCCTGGTGGCTTAGCCACTCTGCTCACTCCGTCCACAAGCCACCGAGGGTTGGGCCCTGGCCAAACACCAAGTACTTGTCTGATGCCCTGTAAATAATAAATGCAAAGTGCTACAGCTTCCCAAACAAGTTTCTTTGGGCCTTGACCATCTGTGGAGCTGAAAATGACAAACACTTGCCAGCGGAGAAGGCCAAGGGAGCCAGTTGCCTCGAGCAGAGGCAAAATCAATACCTTGGAAACCCTTCCCTGTATTTAGACTTGGCAAAGCAGTTCTAGTTCTGTCAAAGCCTTGGAGTCTGGCAGAGTAAGTACAGGATTCCACCCAGGTATGCTATTGCAATTTGAAGCCTACAGATGCGTGAGCATCTGTAAATGAAAGAACCCAGAGAAGTGACTGGTACCCAGGAGCCCACTTACTGCTTCCAGCCCCTCTGCGAAACCCCAGAGGGTTCTCACTGCAGGAATAGAGAAACAATGGGTCTTTTGGAAAAGGCAGAGGGGAAAGCAGGCAAGGGCACTTAAACCACAGAAAGACTTACAGCTTACCCAGCCATATCAGCACCAGAGTCAGTCTCAGCAACGCCTTCATCTTACTCTAAGAAGAAGAGCAGAGGTGATGGGTGAATCAGTTTTTCCCAGGGCAAGACCCTAACAGCTTGCAACCAAACTGAACCCCAAGCTCAGAAGACGACTTCCTTCAGTCCTTCAGCGAGGGACACAGCCCTTGCTGCCTGGATTTTAACTATCCCAGCCAGGAGCCTGGCAGTCAGCGAAGCACAGACCTCAGCAGTGTCTCTGGTTTGAGACTGCTCTGAGCCCTGTAAAGGAAGAGAGGGCAGGGGGGAGGGCTCAGCACCTCTGCATTTTCCCCCAAGTACTGAATCTTTCCGGTGGTTTGGGGGTCGAGTCTATAGCATCTGAACCGAGGCATTCATAGATGTTAACTCTGCACGGAAAGCAATGGGACGTTTTTTCTACTACATCCTCAGAGAAGTTTGGTCCCAAAAAACACAGATCCCTTGCTCTTGAAATAACCCCCTTGCTCCAGGGTGCTGCACATGTTGAGAACGTCTGCCGGAACCCGTTAAGGTCTGTTCAGACAGTGCCAGGTTGGTCACTGTATTCAGTTTGACCTACTGCACCACCTCTCAAAAGAAAGCAAATGTCTCCTTTCTACACATTGTAGATAGACCCTGCAGCCCGAGGAAGGACTGGTTGTTGTCATCAGGAACATACCAGCCAGCGTTCACGCATGGACCACAGGAGAGCAAAAGCCAGTGCGTTCTTGCTCTGTCTCTGCCCCACGGTTCAAAACTTTGCTTGTTCAAAACTGATACAGATATTTAAGGGCAAAAAGTTACAGGGAGAAGCCCTCCCGCTTGGGGAGCCTGCACATCACAGTTGAATTTGAGGCTGCTGTTAAAAGCACTTGTTTTCCAATATGCACATTCGTGCTGCTGAAAGAGAAAGCCAATGAGAGACAATCATCTCTGAAATCTTCCTGGCTCCTCTCATTTTTCCTTCATTGTACAAGTCAGAGGATCTCTAGACTACCTTCAGTAAGGCTTGGAAGGGGAAAAGCTGCCAGATATTTCCCCACAAGAAACAGCTATGAAAGGAGTTGGAGTAAATGCATAAGGTAAACATCTGACACTATTCCTATTGCTCTCAGAGATCCAGGTGTCCCTTCACGCTGCAGAGCAGAGAGAGCCACAGATCTGCGCTCCAGGGATGCCAGGTGTGCTGGGGCACCACCGACGTCCCCAGCACTCCTTACAGAACCCATGGTGACAATAGTGCCAGACTCAAAGGGCAGCAGAGAGGCGAGAAGAGAGGCATCAGCTCCCTGCTCTCACCCTGGAGTGGCAGGAGCACAAACAAGGAGCAGGGAAGGCTTCCCCTAAGAAAGCTTCCACCTTTTTACATGGCCAGGCATATTTGCTACTTCCTGTTTCTTTCCAAATGCATTTTTTTCTCAGCAAAGGAAGCTCAGAAACACTCCGAGACAGGGACTTGAGGCCCAGAATTAGCTGCTGGGGGCCCCACAGGTCTGTCCTAGGCTGAGAAACATCACTAGTGCTTTCCAGTCCATGCATAGTCAGAGATGTAATACTGCCTCTGCCCATCATTGCCTTCCCCTTTCCACAAAAAAAATCCTGAGAGGCGGCAGCAAGCCTTCTGGAATCCTCTCAAATCTGCCTTTCAAGCAACCACGACCTGTTTGGGGGTTGGGTGGTTGGAGGTGGAGGGGGAGAGCTGTGTGGTTTTTTGGCTGCACCATCTGCCGATCTGCCGCGACACACTTTGTGCACGGGCGACCTACAAACACAGTGCAACTCCCGCCGGGCTCCAGAGCAGCACATCTCGGTGCAGCACATCATCTCGGTACAGCAGGCCCAAAGCACCCCTCCTTCCCAGCAACGCTGCAGCCAGCCAAAAGCTGCAGAACTCAGAGCTGCACTTTCCCAGGGCCACCCCCGTGCAGGTCCCAAAATAGGAGCCAGCTTAAAAATAAAGTCCTTGGCGCACAGAAGGCTGTGTGCTGGGGCATCCACAGCCAGAACTTCCAACACCCTCTATTTCTGAGCTGCTGAGGCTCTGGGTCCTTATTTGCCATCGAATCCTCCCTGGATTTAGCACCTGATTTCTCAGAAGGACTCCTGGCCCTGCCTGAGAAGGCATTTTTGCAGGGTCTCCCACTGCGGCAGGCAGCAGCGAGTGGGTGCTGTGGTGCAGCAGCTACAGGCAGCACCCAGTCACCCAGGCTGTTCTGTAGATTACGATGCTGACATTTCCAAATCCTTACACAGGATAATTGCCTTTACTAAACAGATTGGGGGGAAAAAAAAATATGCGGATACCGTACTGCCTTTGCATTTTCCTGCTTTTGCACATGGTATCTGAATCCTCAGCACGTCTTTGTTGCCCTAACTCTCTTTTCAGAAAAAGAACAAAAATAAATATTATTGCAAAAAACACTCACCTGGGGTGGCTTGGGACAGTCAACTTGTCCCTTGCATGAAGGGTTCTTCAATGACTAATTGGAAGCATCAAGAAGACTCAGCTGCTAAATCGTCTTGAGGTTGAATGTGCAAAAGCTTTGTCGTACTTACTATTTGTCTTTGGTTTCAAGTCTCTTGTTTCAGGTTGAGTTTGGTGGTCACTTTCAGCTTGCAAGGGGAAGTCAAGAGCCAGACTGAGGCAGTGACAAATGAGTGAGCAGAAGGGGCTGTTCCGGAGAGGTGAGAGCTACAGATGAGGCTGCCCCATAGCAAACAAGGGGTACAGAAGGAGAAGACACTTTGCATGGGCAAGACATGGCTCAGTCCATGGCACCAGGCTTCTATGTGTGAAGTCAAGAACGGAGAGATTCTTGGGAAGCAACCCTTTTGTTGCCTCCCACTTTATTCTTTGGGATGGGAGGAGGTTAAAGCACCACCACTCCTCCAGGATCTCGCCCTTATGAGGCACCAGCAGCACACACCACCAAGTAGCTCAGCTCAGCCTCACTGCTGGGGGTCACAGGCATCTTATGGGAAAAAGGGCTACCATCAACACGCTTCTCACAGTGTTGTCAGCCACTGCCTTCAGAAAAACACACACAAAATACACAGCAGAGACTGCTTTCAGCTGCACCACCCCTCAGTCACTTTGAAAGCTAATTTTCATCCTTCCTCTTCCTCTGGAGTACCACAGCAATCACTGTTCTCTACCCTACTATCAATGGTTTCAATGGTTCAGAGAGCAACTTCCATACAGCAAAAGAGAAAGTGAAGTTTCACTCATGCTCGATACCATTCACACTCCAGAATGCTATTACCTTCAAGGTGACAATTTAGTGTCATCTCAGAAAGATTTGCCCAGGTTCTAGCCCCCCGTTTGCAGAGGAGTCACAGCTGAAGGAAAACGTTTTGCAGACAAGAAGTAATTCATTCCCACAAAGAATATGAGCGATGTATTATCGCTGAAAGGGGAACAATAAAACCACTTCCTCCAGGCTGCGCATCCCACCAACATCCTTTCTCAGGACAGCTTTGCTTGGGAGAGACACTGCATCACCAGGAAGCACAAGCTTTTTACGTATTTTACAGGTAGAAAACCATATTTCTTTCTGTGGAGACAAGGATCTACAGCTCACCTGCTTTTCAGTCAGGAACTTCAACATACCTGTATCTTGCAGAGCTGCTAGAGGGGGCCTCAGTCCATGCTCCCTGAACACCTTTACCCATCACCATGTGACAATTTCTACAGCTATATAACAACGCAGGATGGACTTCTATGAGTTCAACTGTATTTAGCCAAATAAAGAAATCCACAGCCCAGAATGAAAGAACGCAATTTATTGGTAATGGCACATCAAGGTCAACCGTAAACTTAAACCACATGTGTAAAAGAAGACTATCTGGCCAATGCCACATACAGAAGGGAAGCAGAAAACAGCAGCTATTTAGGTACGGAGCAGACACAAATTCTGCTGTTCTCTGTCACCCATTATTGGACAAGAACGAGAAAGTACTCTTTCTTAGCAGGCAGTCATGATGTGTGTGTAGCTAGATGTGTGTTTTCCTAGAACGGCACCTAAAAGAAGAGAGGAGGCACATGGCTGTTCTTCTGAACACAGAACATCCCTTTGGACACTGCTCGAGTCAGTGGCTGAGGTAGATGGGGTTATGATTCCCCAGACACAGAGTCCCCATTTATTTGCATTTTGGATTTAAAAAAAAAGTAGTTCTATACGAATTATGCTTCCCTTGTACAGGTAGATGATGTACCAAGGAACGCAGCTGTTGGACAAGTAATAAAAAAGAAAGGGAAGACAAAACTCAACAGTGTAAGGTAACGGTGCTGTGCAGCTGGTGACTTAAAAATGGAATCAGCAAACAGTAGGAACAAAATGGTGGTCCTGTAATTAAGTGGAAGATTAAACCAAGAAACAGTTTAAAAATCAACAGGTTCCCTTCGCTCCAAGACAAAAGATGCCATGCACCAACTTAATCAAACTGTTTTAAGTCCTTTGCAAATACATTCCAAAAAAATTTGAGAAGAAAAGCTTGCCAGTGCCTAGTGATGATCACCTTAGAGAGCTGACCTCGCTCTGGCGTAGCCCGTGCTTCAGGCAATTCGAATTCAAGGGAGGGGCATCACCAGTAATAAAGGCAACAAATTTGCAAATAGACTAAGAAACAGGTGTTGTCAGAGTGCTGGTAGGAAACAGGCTGGAACAGTTGCAGGCACTGAGGTATCTATAGGCACTGGAGAAGCGAGGTTAAGACATTATTTTGTTCTTAAACAGAAGTGAATTATCCTATTGGCATTATTCTTTCAATCTCCCAAGATTAGCGCAGACCCTTCAATCTGCCCTGGTTATGCAGCAGCCTTTGTTCCTATCCAGCCATGATTTTCAGTGCGGTAATTTTGTTCTTTAGCCATAACTTTGGTCTTCTGTCATCAGTACGGGTCATCTTCCTCATCCGTGTCCTAAACAGGGAGCATGGAGAGAGAAATTGAAACTCTGTAGAAGACGTGAACCAAGTTATGAGTTCAATGAGATTTGGAGTCAGGCTTCTGACAGGAGCTTAAATGCTTTCCAAAACGCTGTTGAGCTTGAAGAAGCCACCGGACTTGTAGCTAAATCTGACTTACCATAGGTACACACATAAGTTACCACTGTCTTTTAATAGGAATAGCAGCTAAAGCGTAAGCAAAAGACAAACAATAAACTGCCATCTTCTTAAAAAGCACCACCAGTCCCTATAGAGGCAGCCCGGAGCACCACAAGTTGCTGTTTTTCAGCTACAACCAACCCCATACCCCATCATCTATTGTTTTAACCCCAGTAACCATTGATGGCATCCCCACAATCTGCAGCTCTCAACTCGAGAACAACAGAATCATCACAGAATGGTTTGGGTTGGAAGGGACCTTAAAGATCATCTACTTCCAACCCCCCCCTGCCCTGGGTAGGGACAGCTCCCACTAGAGCAGGTTGCTCAAAGCCTCATCCAACCTGGACTTGAACATCTCCAGGGATGGGGCATCCACCACTTCCCTGTGCAACCTGTTCCAATGCATCACCACCCTCACTATAAAGAATTTCTTTCTGGTGTCTAATCTAAATCTCCCCTCTTCCAATTTAAAACCATTGCCCCTTGTCCTGTCACTACACTTCCTGGCAAAGGGTCCCTCTCCAGTTCTCCTATAGGCTCCCTTCAGATATTGAAAGGCCGCTGCAAGGTCTCCCCAGAGCCTGCTCTTCTCCAGGCTGAACAACTCCAGCTCTCTCAGCCTGTCCTCATAGGGGAGGTGCTCCATCCCACTAATCATCTTCATGGCCCTAACTCAATTTGCCAAATACTCAATATGAAAGCAGCAGGATTATAGCGTTCAAATTTGCCTTCTCTCAAACGATTAGAAGACATTTTCCAATTTTTAACATCTCCAACCGTCTGGCAGCATTTGTCTCGCTAAACTGGGGCTCCCATCCTCTCCCATCAGGCAACGGTGCCTCCCTGCTCCCCCACGTCACTTACGACAGCCTTTCCATCTCTCATGGCAACTCTCCCTTTTCCATAAAGCATTTTTTGCTTCCCACACCTGGCAAAACTCTCTTTCCCATGCTGCTGCCTTGTAACTGACGTGTCTTATGTAGAATTGTAAATGTTTCATACACCACTTGAATAATTAGTCTATTTCCAGTGTGTATCTAATAAAGCATAGAAACCATCAGCACACACCTGTCTGAAGGCTCACCTATTTACTACATTTTAAATCACTGACATTAGAATAGTGAATCAAGCAACCCATATTTAAATCCTCCTTAACATACTTCCTGACCATGTATGAAGATGTAAAGGTGTGTCTGAGGTAACCTTGCTCTGTAGGACAGCAGGAAAAAATGAAAATACTCTCAAATTAGGCATATTAGTGAGCTTACTCTGGAATGTGCCATGCTTATGGCTGTGGCTGCTCATGCCAGCTCACAGAATACAGAGGCACCTTTTACAAAACAACTAACAGCAGAGGATAAGGACACTCAGTAGTCCCAGCACAACACATCTGATTAACAGATGCTCGCTGGCAGGGTAGCAAGACAACAAGCAGAATTAGAAGACGATGACCACAACAAAACAAACAAAGAGTCAGAAACAAACAAACCACAAGAGTTCAGCAGCATTATGTTGTGACCAAAGCAGTGCAAGTAGGGAGACCTCCGAAAAAGGAGGCGAGGCTGCACACTACTGTCTTTGCAAGAAAGAGTGGACCGAGGTATCACTACCTCCATTCCCCACTGCAGCACTGTCACCCCCAAAACTGCTTTTGTGCAGCCTTTAACGAAACTATGCAGCATGATAGCTAGCACTTGAAACCTGAATTTTCATCTCAGAATCATAGAATCGTCTGAGTTGGAAGGGACCTTAAAGAATCATCTAGTCCAACCATCAACCTAACTCTGACAAAAAAATAAGTAAGAAATAGAAAATAAAAATTACTAAACCATATTCCTGAGGGCCATGTCTACCCATCTTTTGAATGCCTCCTTGGATGGTGCCTCAACCACTTCCCTAGGCAGTCTATTTCAATGCTCGATAACCCGTTTGGTGAAGATTTTGGTGAAGAAATGTTTCCTACTGTCAGCTTTGATTTCATTGAAGTCAACAGAAAAATCATTTTGGCAGATCTGAAGACAACTTCCCCTATCAGTAGTGCAGCATGACCACGTGCTGACACTCCCTGTAGTGCGAACGTGGAAAACACTAGGGAGCATATGCCTGGCAGTTTGGGGCACTTCTTTGACATCCAGAGGTGTCATGAGAAGCTCTGCCCACTGCTTTTAGCGCCTCTTCTGAGCACCAAACTTGATAAAACCACTTATGAAAACACCAGCTTTCACTTACCACACAGTTCAGACACCAGTTTCTGAGTTTCCCCAAGCAGTTGTCTCTCTCTGTATGTTCAGGCCTGCAGGAAAAGTAGAGGATTAGGCTGGACTTCTATCTCTTACAGACTGTGAATTCTAGTTCTACCATACTGAACTGAAGGCTTGTCATCATGAGTAAAAGCCCTTGAGTCTGCACAGCAAAACCAAAAAGAATAAAGAATCTCAGGTCCCTTATTCTGAAAGCAGACATTTCAATTCAGTGCTGTAAGGAACACAAGAGTCGCTATTTGGCTGGCAAGCATTACAAAACTAAGAAGAGCATCCTATTAAAAACCCATTCTGCAAAAAATCATAGTACTGAATTCGCTGTAAAAACAGGTCAGCTCCAGCAGTAGCAGCATTACCTTATCGTTCTCACTAGTGAACCTTTCCCGAACAGAACCCTCTGTAGTTCAGAAGGGAATTCAGTCTGTGAGGCTCACTCAGTACCTGCCACCTCTGCCCAGACCATCGCAGGGGAGCCCGTTACCATTATTCAGTTTCTTTTGTCAGTACAGATACTTCATACCAAAATGCAACATAAAGCCCACATAAGCAAAATATCTTGCTGATTTAGACTGAAATAAATCTCATTGCAGAAGTGAAAGAC
>BJBW01008178.1:98246-113158 GCA_004320125.1 Scolopax mira
CTGTCCTTTGGCCTGTCTCAACAGGCCAAAGCAGAAATACAGGCTTTAGGTTCCAGCCAGAACTTACTCATCAGACACTTCGATGGAAGATTTCTTGCAGCCGGATTTTTTTTTCTCCTTTAGCACTCCAAATTTTCTTCCCATCCTTACCAACAGCAGAACGACCACAATGACAGAAGGGAGAAACACTAAAATGGAGAGCAGCATCGCTGAAGTCAGCTGGAAGGAAAGGCCTGCAGGAAAGACAAAGAGCAGCCCAGCTGGACCAGCAGGAAAATACAGCTTTCTTAAGTCTCCACGAGGAATGTTCATCCAGGACACGGGTCTTTTCACATAAAGCACAGAGTGGGCAGATCCAAAACAGCTTGTTCCTGAATCTGTTGGATTCCTATCACAAATCCAACACAGCAGGGTGCTTTATACACACACACACACACAAAACTACAAAGGAAGGCATGTCACAACATAGTTCTTTCAGCATGTCTAAACTGCAAATTCAGGGCAGGTCTCACACGCAGGGCAGACAAGGAAACTAAGTATTACTGAGAATCAGTGTTTGTGACATGACAGCTATTTTAAACTACTATTTCCTAAATGTTTAACTTGTTCTACTGCTGTGATATGTGGAGACAGGAAGTCCTGAACATATGCACAATTTTGATTTCTGTTATTACCGCAGCTTCCTCTCTCCCTTCCTCCCCACAATAAATTCAACGGTTCTCAGTGTATTTAGCTCAGAAAGACGGGCTGAGGTAACTCTTGCTGAAATTCTAACATGGAGCACCGTTTCACAGGTGATGCTCAGACTCTTAGATCCTAACCAAGCTGCCATGCAGCTGTGTCACATAAATGAGGACCTGCCACTGAAACGAAGGCCTTACCTCTCTCCACAACAACCAGCATCATCTGGGGAATGTTATGGTATGCATCTGGAGGGTTCCTCACGCTGCAGATGAACGTCCCATTGTCACTTACCACTGGGCTTTGGATAGCAATGGAAGCATCGCCCTTGGCAACATTCCCGACCCAGGATATCCTCTCTTTGAACTTGCCCACTGTTGTTGGGTATGGAACAGACTGGTAATGAAAAATCTAAAACGAGGCAAAGACAATGATTGAGCCATTAAAACACTCGTCTAAGAGAGCAAAGTAAACTACTGTTTAGATTGTAAACAGAAAGGAATACAATTTAAGATATCAGAAAAAATACTTCTTATACAAGAGAATTTTTCAAGTACCTATTCAATAATTTTAAGTCAATCCCATTTCATTAGCTCTCCAATGCTTTTATCTACCAGCCTCAAGCTCTTGGATATCACCATTCTGACCTGCTCATTCCCTTCTGCAGATTTTCAGCAGAGCAGGCTCCTTGCCTCGTGCAAGACAGAACACTTCTTCAGGTTTGGGTTCTTGCGCTTTTGCCCTCTCTGTCCTACAAGTAGAGACTGAGCAGACCTCACTTCCTAGGAGCAGCACCCTTTTGTTCCAGATACAAGGACACTCCTAAGAGTTCAAGCACTTCAGGCAGCAGAAGTCACTGATAATCCATGAAGATGTGCATTTCCTGTTTCCACCTTGAATGAGAGATTTCCAGTGGACTTACCTATTTATGCTTAGATTTAAGAACGCTGCCAACAAAACCAGCAAGGAGCAGCCCATAAACCCTAGAGGCTGCCAGTATCACTGCCTTCAGACTATCACTGCCCGCATGTTCTTATCACTCCAAGGTATATCAGCAGACAAAATTGCCAGGGTGCAGCTGCCCTCAAGAAAGCTACCAAATGCTTTAGTCATTCTATACACAGCTACAGCATACAATGCAGCACTTGTGTGAAAACCCAAAGTTTATCTGCTTTATTGTCATCATGCTGTTATACATTTATGTAAAATATTTTTGCTCAAACTAAAGCAGTTTCACAATGCAATGATAAGACTCCCAAACCCCAAATTGACAAAGAAAGACAGCAAGGCAAACAGAAAAAATATCATCAGATTTTGCGTGTGCACGGAGGCCTGGTTAAGTCTCCACCAGAAAAAGACTCTCTGCTCCACTTACTGTCTCCATCTGACCCCTTGTGAAAGGCCGGTACGTCCAGTCTATTGTCAGGCTCTCGGTGATGGGAGAACTAGATTTGAATGAGCATTTCAGTGTCACTTGTTCACCAACAAAAGCTCGTACTTTAGGACTGACTTTAATTTCCAGGGAAAGAGCATTGCAGACAACTGACAGAACAAAAGACAAGGATTAGATTCTCATTATCTAGGCACAGAAGTCACAATGTCCCAAAGGTATCAATGCATGCGCAGCTCAACCACAACCCCAAAGACTGAAGCACAGTGGTGACCACTTCCCTCATGATGAAATTTAAAGATAAGCACACAACTTCCTAACCTATTCTCTGTGGGACTGGAACTAGCCCCAGTTAAAGCATTTATTTGGAATATACCATGAAAAACCTGTAGATATCTAGATGTAGAGAGGAAAAGTTGAGAAATCACATCAGCTGGCTCTCTGACAAGTTGCAAAGTGCCAGCTTTAGACTGCTTCAAGGCAGCTCTAGCTCTGCGTGTCTTGCCCCAGAGTTGATACAGCCAGTGACTTGCACGGGCACCGGCTCAAGCATCACCCTGCAGCTGCAAGCACTCTTACTTCTCGTTTTCAAGGGTGCAACAACTTCTGCCTCATTGGCCTCCTGCGATGCTCCAGCCAGAGATGAGGGCAGCCTGCCCACCATTTAGCAGGAGCATCACTCAGTTCCTCCCTTTCAAAAGTCTCCTGTTCCCGGCCCGTGAAGATTCATCACGGTGACCCTCTGCCTGAAGCTCTGCTCTCATTGCCATAGCTGCCTCCTGCCCGTGCGGGCTCAGGAGCAGGCACAGATTTTTATTTGCATTTGCCAGTTCCTCTGCAAGTTTCTGGCACCGCACCCCAGTTCTACAGCTGCCAACATAAAACGTGGGGGCTTTGACACCACACTCTGTGCTACCAGCTCAAAGCCCAGGAGTCCCGAGTGCAGCAGCCGGACCTTAGCAAGGGGAGCAGAGACGAGTGAGGAAGCAAAAGCTGCTTCGTCCCGCCCTCCGCCCACCACTGGCTCTCCCGTTCAGAGACCCGCTCCTCCCGGGGACAGCACAGCCCCGGCCGCCCTCTCCCCCCCGCAACGACCCTTCCCGGAGGCTCCGAACCCACCACCCCACCGCGGACCCGCCGCCGCCGCCGCCGGAGCCGCCTCCCGGGCAAGCCGTGTGCGGAACCCAGGCGGGCCCGGCTCGGCGGGATCGGGCCCTCCCACCCCACCGCCCCGGGAGACTGAAAAACCCTCACCCGGAGGGTGCCCCGTTACCGAGCAAAAGCAGGGTTCCCCGCAGAAAGAGGAAGAAACCGCCGCCGGACGCCACCGTCTCGCCGCACCCCATCCCGGCTGCGCTCAGGGCTCCAACATGGTGGCTCACCTGCGGACTGCGCAGGTGAGGGCGGGAGCCTCCCCAAAATGTCCGGCCCCGGTCGCCGTGGCGACGCGTCGCCCGACAGCGGAAGGGTCCGGCCCATCCGATTCTGGGTTACCCGATTCTGGCACTTTTTCCGGGCAGAAAAGCAGGATGATGCCTCTGTGACACCCGCACCACTCTCCCCCAGGCGCGTTTATTTATGGCACTCATGATAGAAAACGAAAACATACAAACAGACAATGTGGCCAGCACATTACAGGCAGAGATAGAAATTCATAAAGATACTCTTTAAACAAAATGGCTGATGTTGTCATAGAATGATACAACAGAATAATAGAATGGTTTGGGTTGGAAGAGACCTCAAAGACCATCTCCTGCCACCCCCTGCCCTGGGCAGGGACACCTCCCACCAGACCAGGTTGCTCCATCCCCCTCCAACCTGCCCTTGAACCCCTCCAGGGATGGGGCAGCCACAGCTTCTCTGGGCAACCTGGGCCAGGCTCTCACCACCCTCAGAGGGAAAAATTCCTAAATCTCCCCTCAGCCAGGAAGCCGAGGAGAAAGGAGGTCAGCATTGGGATGCACCAGCAGAGATGGAGCGGGAAAAGGAGCTGCTGAAGGCAGTGTCCTCACTGCCACCGTTACCAAGCCTACTGAAGCTGCGAGAGACCGATACGAAACACACACCCGTGGGTAAATGTCAGCCCTAGTAAGAAACAGCACATGTTCCCCATACTGTAATACTTCCCATTTAAAGCAGCAAAGAGATTTAAAGTATGTTGCAGCAGCCGTCTGCACCTGTGATCCCTCCATAGTCAGTCTTCCTTTTCGTGTCATCAAAGAGGATTTTCAGGGAGGGAAAAACAGGGCAACACAAACGCATCTTGCAATTTTTAAGGTGCACGAGTGTGCCTGTCCAGACACTTGGAAAATCTCTGTTCAGTCAGCAATCTTGGTATTTTGTTCAAATCTTTTGTTGGCATTTTTTTTTTCTTCAGAGCAGCCTTCTTCACATTCTGCAGTGTGAAGATGAAGTTCCTTGTTCAGGGGGACAAGTTCCTCCTGGTTTGTTTCAATGAAGGAAATTTACAACTGATGTCAATGGCAGCCTCTCACCAGAATTTCAGGTTGAGCGGGGAAACCACTCGCAGCATGAGACATCTGTAATTCAGCTTTGTTCTAACATCCAAAATTACAAGCTTTCACCGTCTGCTTTAGAAGTACCTAAGAAGCAGAATTATAAGGAAAACAAAACAGAGTCATTACTCGGGGTTATTGTTGAAAACAAAAGTAGTAGAGCCAACTCTTGACCTCAGAAATTGAGGGGGTAAAAATTATGCTGAAATGTTTCGGCAAAGCCAGCAAATCTGTAAACAGCTCCAGTCTTCCTGTAGCAATTTTAAAACAATAAAGATTAATCAAAAAGCAGATTCAAAACTGGCAAAAGGAAACGAATTCATTAATTCCTCTTTATCCACAAAGCAGGCCTGTCACAGAAAGTAGCAACAATGGCTTTCCTACAAACAATCCTCAACATTAGGGTGGAGAAGTCTCTTTTGCAGCTAAGAGGGAGCTGTCTCCACTGCTTGTTTAGATCTCAGTCACTCTGTGAAGGTTCCTCGAGTGCACAGTGTGACTGTGGCCTCAGTTGTTTCTGCTTAAGGCTAACACAGCCCATTGGCTGTGAACAGAAGTGAAATACCTGAGTAAAACTGGTTTAGAAAGTCTGTAGTGACACTGAGACATTCATTAGAGAATGTTTTAATAGATACCTGCATTATATATTCCAAAGACCTCTAGTCTTCTAGTGGACAAGCTTCCTTTTCTTCTGTATTCTTCAGCTTCTCCTTTTCTCTACTGTTATAAAGAAAGAGACAGGGGGAAGAAAAAAGCCCAAATCAGAGATCCTGAGCAGTAGAGTCACATTCTGAGTTACATATAACATACGTAACATAGAATGAGAAGTTATATGATAAGATAATAAGCATCCTACAGGCATGGTGACCACGAGGGCAGGTTCATGGAGGAAAGAACAGAGAGATCATCTGCCAACACCACCACAGCACCTGGGTCCTTCTCTGAGCAAGGAGCCACCATGAAGGGCAAGAGCCAAATGAGAACTCCAGATCTCGCTCATCCTGGGGCCCTGTTCTGACTGCAAGCAAGCAGCCAATTATGGCAGTTTTGCATTGTAGACACTTAGTGTAGGGTCCAAGAAAATGATTCAGACTAGCTACGAGGATATATTTGGCAAGCTTTCCCAGAAGCCTTTGTCTCTTTCCTCCATCCTTACAGTTCAGTGTCTGTCACCTCGATCCTCTCCTCTTGCGCTTTCTTCCGATGATGTCGACAGATAATTACAACTATGACCACAACGATCATCAGAACACAAGCAGACCCGATAGCCACTGCCAGGAAATGGATTTCTGAGAAATGCACTGCATGGAGAAAAACACAACATAACACAACAAAACACAACATAAATGAACGAGTGAGACACACAGAAGGCTCTTGGTATGGGGTTGGGAACCTGTATCTGTGTTTATAACCTTTCTATAAGCCTCCTTTTTAATTTGTATCCATTAGCTACCCTCATGCTTTCTCTTTATAATCCCTTTTCTTCCATACATTTGTCCAAACGTGGAGGAGGACGTGCCAATGCTTCGCACTGGCTAAATTCAGATCACCTCTTGGCCGCTCACCTTTCTGCACAACTCTGAGCCGCACTTCACCAATTGTACCACCAACATCGGGTGGGTTCTTCACCTGGCAGGTGAATGTCCCATTGTCAGTGGGCTGCAGATTCCAGAGAACGATGGAAACGTCCTGTCGCTCAATATTCCCATCCCAGGTGACTCGCTCTTTAAACCGCCCAGCTGGCAGCTTGTAGGGCTCCTTGAAGTAATAAAATACCTAGGGGAAAGAGAGGAAGGTGTCATTCCCAGGCTCTGTGCAGCCAAGGTGGAAGCAGTGCATGGAAGTGGAGCGGCAATGGCCAGTTGTGCCAGATGCAGAGTGTCAGCAAAGACATCGGGTTCAGCTGTGGTGTAAGCAGGTACAGTTTCATCAGGCCCCGAATATTTTAACCTGGATTACCCAAAACTGAACATAAAAATTGTTTCTTTAGCCAGGGTCTACAAACAAAACTTCTCAGAGTAATCATTATGAGTCACCGAGAGAAAGCCCAACAATGTACATCCTCATGTGCTTCGGCTGCACTTGCCTCTGCCCAGACCTGGAACTGCTGCAGTCACTGGGCTTAACCAGTGCAGGGCTTTGGGAATGCTTGTTCAGGCAAGCGTGCATCACTGAAATGGAGCATAAATGTCTCACTCACCGGCTCATGAGAACTCTGGTCCTCAGGCTGGAAGTTCCAGCTCACTGACAAATCTTGGCTAACAGGGCTGCTGCTGGAAAAGGTGCATTTTAAACGCAGGTTAGTGCCGTTCACAGCATCCACCTCCCTGGAAGTGTGAACTTCCACAGCAACCACAGGCCAAAGCGCTGGAGGGAAAACAGTCAGTGTTAGAGGTAAACAAAACTACCATCTGTGAGCAAGCTCATCACTTTTCCTTATCTGCATTTAATCTATGCAGGAGCCTGCCTTATCTATCCTGGTCAGTGTTTAACCAGACAGTCGGCAATCACACAAATGTAATTACTGAGGAAGGTGATCCTGTGTATGCAGAGCCCAAGAGATCCCCTGTGCTTCATTGATTTTGCCTGTTGGTGTACAAGCTGCATGGTGCTGGTTTCAGGGGAGTCTGCACTCATCTATATTGCCAGTACAGAGCTTTCTTTACAGTTTTGTGGCTGCACAGTTAAACATTTACAAATCTGATAACCAGTTGAGAGAGGACCACTGACAGGAGCTTGCCTATAGGGACAACAGACTTTATTTGGGGGGAAATGCCCCTCTTCAGGCATGAGCAAACTTGACATCTAGGAGGTACAATGTGGTATAAATGCTACCCCTATTTAAATACATACGTGGTCCTGACTGGCACTAAAGATATATAACTTCTCACATGCTTACCCTGGTCACATTATCAGAAGTGATTAGACTTTACTACACTTAATTTGCCAAGCAGATTTCTTCAGAAATGCAGTCCTGCCCTTTGAAGCAGGACTGCTGAGCCCCAGTAAATAATCACTATTTCCCATGCTAAAACTTGCCTTGATAGACTTCATACTATTAGCGGGTGCATCACCACACCACAGCAAAACCTGCTCTTATTGATGTACAAAATGCCTGTTAGAAGGTTAACAGCCCAGCTGGACAACTATAATCAAATATAGTCAGGCTGAGGAACACTACAGGAAATTCTCTAGGTAACTCTGTAAGCATTTGTTTGTCAAAGAAACATCCTCTATTAACCAAACCACCACAGCTGCCACTTTAAAAATAAGTTAAGTTAGCATCCCTAACTCGATGCTGCCCTGCAAGAGAGATAATCAGCGAGAGAGAGCATCAAGACACAGGGGAAAAAAATAAAAAAGAAAAATAGGAAAACCAAAGAGTTGCTGGTGAAGGTGCCTCTCATCCCTGAGCCCTAGTTGTCCTCTGGCTTGCGGTGCCATCCCAGAGAGAGTTCAATCCCTCTGGCAGATTGGTGCTAACAAAACAGTGGTTCTCTAAGTTCTCACTTTTCCCCCCACCATGGCTATGCTGGCTTGCCTGACTGCTCTAGCTCTCCAAGTTAGTTCCTCCAAAGCAGCAGTCCTGAGCTAAAAATCTTGCTGTTGCTGAAAGGGAGAGTTCACTGTTCCTAACCATGTGCTCCCTTAGTTTTCCTTTACATAATGGTAAAACCAACCCCGCGGAGACAGAGAAATATTAACTCATCTTCCTAAAGTAAAAGGAAAAAGAAAAAAAAAAAGCTTATCTGGAGTTGTAAAAATGGGTTCATAACAAAGAAAATCAATAAATCAATACATTTTCTGTATTTGAAAGTAATTTATAACCAAAGACTTCATTGTCAAGCAATTTCTTTTCTCAAAGGAGAAAATATTCTAAATGCTAAAACATTGAAGATGCTCACATTTGAAACTTCATTGGCAGACATCAATGTTTCTCATCCAAAGATTGTCTGTCAAATCCTTGCATTTTCAAACTCCTTTAAAAGAACAACTATGGGAAATAAGCATAAAATACTTTTTTCAAGACAGGTTACAAGCCTCTCTGTGTGCTGATGCATCTGGGAAAGGAGGACGTGATGGTCTTAGATTCCAGCTATATTGATATAAACCACGTAAAACTCAAGCAAGTTTATTGTCAGCCTGGAGTTGTTGCAGCGTGATGGATCTAAACCCAGTGCTGCTTAACAATCTCCGATTGTTCAGTAACAAAGATAGTGAAAAAAGCCTTCTAGGAGTAAAGTCCAAATTCCTGGCGGGAGAGGAAAAGATCTGTAACCAGAGCTCAGAATGAGATCAGTGTTCTTCTTCCGCCTGAACACACCTAAACCTGTTTGTCCAAGAAACTCAATCCCTTCGTGTGCAGCGAACCCTAGACTGAAAGATCACAGCAATCCTCTGCAACCAGTACCTGAGACTCCTGTAAAGTCGCTGCGTTAATGAGGACGATAATTAAGAGCTCAGAATAGGAAAGTCAAGATGGCAACGGAGGCCAGACAGTACCAGGTTTCCTTACCTGGGAGCTGCACCCCAAGGACGAGCACAGCACCCAGCCATCTGGGGCCATGCATCAGGAAGACAAGTCCGTACTCCACAGGCTGAGCAGAACCAGAAAGAGAAATTCCTTTCCGGCTCTTGATGCTGGGTGAAAGATGAGTTTTCTCAAAGCCTTCCCAGCAGAGTGGAGCAAATTCCTTTCTCACAGCTTGGCCTGCAAGGTGATGTCAGTCCTGTGAGTAAGAAAGCGCTCCCTGCCCTCCCACTGAAAGGCAAGGTGCGGCCAGCACTGCTCACTCCTCTGTGTAAAGGAGAGAAATTCTCAAGGTAAGATTAATTTCTTCTGCCTCCCATATTCCTTTGCTCTTTTGTGTTGCAATCATCCCTCCTCCCAGCTTCCACCCGAAACCACTCCCCTCTTGTGGGAGGTAATTATGCTTCTAAAAGAAAATTTGCCCGAAGGTGTTTACAGATACCTTGAAGGAATGAGAGCCATTAGTATGCAAAACCCTGCACAGGATCAAAAATAAGCAACCCAAGGTAGGTGGTCTGTAGCAGCACTGCGGGCACACATCCAGAGGATGGAAATGTCCTACTAAAACACAGATACCTACAGCAAATTGGAGCCATCATTTTAATGTCACTTGGTTGCAGCCGTCCCACAGAAGAACTTGGAAGCTGCATTAACTGGTACATTAGAAAAGTCAAAAGACAGCTACATCAGCCTAGTGGCAGTCCAGGTATTAGAGAAAAACAGTGCAACACAAACTGTTTCCCTGGTGGCACGTGGCATTGGTGAGAGCATGAGACTGAGCTGTGCATGCGTGTTGGCAAAACAAGGATGTTTGCTTTTGAAGACTGAAAATCACTTTAACAGCAGAACCTGCTGATGGCTGTGGCTGTGTTTGGTCCATGGCTTAGTTCCTAAAAAGTCATTCCAGGTTATAAACTTTTGTTGTTACTGATGATAATTTTCCTTGCAGTAGTGCCAAGGCAGGGACGGGAGGATGCCCCAACCTCTGGATGTTTTGAAGGATTCCCTCTAGCTCTGAGCTGAGGAGCAAAGTGAGGGGATTCATTCCTCTGTGCAGCAGCGTGGGCTCCGACTGGGATGTTTGGGATTACCTGGAACATGCCGAGAGGATGTCAGAATCAGCCAGAACAAGGTTTTGGTGGAACGAGGACAGCAGCAGGACTCTCAGACTTCCATGAGAACATCTGTCCTCCCATTTGCTGTTCTAACACCCTCATGTCAGTTTCTGAAGAGAACACTGAATTTATTTTCAACTTTTAAACTTCGGGTTATAAATTTGACAATGCAAAAAAAAACCAAAACCACTGAGGCCATCAGTGTCACAGATGGTCCACAGAACAGCACAGAGAACCTTGTCTCTGCTAATAGTCCTGAGGTAGCATTTATCTCTATTTTCATGGGAATAATCTGACCCTGTGTTAATCCTTCATCACTGCATTTCCCCAGATTTTCATTACTATTCCAAAATGTCGTTGCCAGTTTCTTTTACTGACACTATGAGAACAGATTAGGTTGGGGTTCTTTGTTTTGCAAACAAAGGGTACTTTTGCCTTATCAGATTTTGTTTCAAGTATCTGTAAGGCAGAGCTCAGCAGTCAGTTTGCTGCCACTTCCTAAGACTGTCTTCCTACACAGCAGCAGCTTCTCACCCTCAGGCACTCCTGGCTGCCGATATCACATTCCTGTAACGCACAGGGCTGGGAAGAGAGGCTGTTCTGATGCTTATTTGCAGAATTTCACTAACCTTCAACATCTTGTTTCAAAAAGTGCTGACTCCAGCTGTCAGCAGTCAGATGCTGTGTCCCTGGCATCTTTACTAGTAACCGAAATTTGCTGACGTTTCATTTTGAAATAAGTAAAAGAAAGATCTGAGAGTTAAAGAGAGCACCCCAATAAATGAATCACTGCCCACAGCGTTGTGATTAGCCACGTTGTTAAACGGTGAGCTCTTGGGAAGGAGCGAGAAGCCAGCTCTGTCCTTCCAGGCATCTGCAAAAGTGTCCTTAGAGTGGGACATCTGTGTGGCAGGCGTGGAAGTGTCTGCTTTGGACACATCCCCTCAAACCCCCGCTATTCTCACAACTGTACCAGCAGCTCCACCGCCTCTGCAGGCTTCGAGCAGGGCGGGTCAGAAAGACGGCGTGTTCCCTCTTGCTCCAGGCTGGATTTCCATCCCGGCTGGAAGCAAAGCTCGGAGAGGCCCCTGCCCGGGTCCCACGGAGGGATGGAGAGCTGTGCCCGCCCCGGGTGGCAGCGGGGAAGGAGCCGGGTCCCTCTGGGAGGCAGCCGGGGTGGCCGGGGCGAGCGCAGCGGGCTGGAAGGGCTGCGAGCGCCCTCTGCTGGAGCCCGGCCGCTGCTGCTCGGGCCAGCGAACCCCCGAGGCGAGAGCCTCCACACCGGGACCCGGCAAAGCCTCCGGTGGGCCAGTGGCGGAGGTGTGTGGGCACAGCAACTGCACGGAAGGATGTCTCGGCCGTTCCCGTGGCTCTGCTACAGCCATGGTCCCTTCTGCTTTAGGCAGCTTGTGAGGCAGAGGCTTCCCCCCCAGCATTGACCTTTGGTGAGGGTTGTCAGACTGATGAGTAGCCAGACATAAAAGGGATTTAAAGAAATGACGCTGATTTCATTGCAGGTGCAATTCATAATATGCTGCATGGAAATGTTGAACTGCTTTTGCAATTTTGCAATATTTTTGTCATATTGCAATCAAGGAGAGTTAAGCAGGTTCCCCCTTGTCAGGAGCATCATGGAGTACCTGTCGGGAACGGAGCATCGGTGTCAGGACAAAGCTTGCAGCAGGACTTGTGGGCTTCACCACCCCTTCCACTGCACTCCTCGCTGCCAGTAGATACACGGAGGTGAGTCAGGGTGAGGAACTGGCAAATGCCACCCTTGAAGGGGTAACAGGAATAAACAGGTTGTGTTAGAGCTAAATAACAAAAGCAAAGTCTAGTTAGCATCATCAGTGACTAAAACCCCCAGGGTTTTACCACCTGGCACTTCTGTGCTCTTTTCTGCTGGCCGTGCAGCATCTCTAGGTGCTGTACCATTTCTGGTTCCTTCATGCTTGCATCCTTCTGGTCCCTCGCTATGCTAAGTTTCTTGCAGTAGTTTGAACTTCAGAAACACTCTCTTTGAAGTGTTGTGAGGAAGGCTCTGACGGCAAATCTAATCCACATTTATCCCTCCTGCTGCTCCCAGGGCAGTACAACGGGTCTCCTGAGCCTTGCACTGGGCTGCTGCAGAGCAGCCACCCCTTGCTGTCAATGACGTTCCGTGAAGACGTTTTGAGCCTCCGCACTTCCTGACGCGGGCTTATTTTACCATCAGTGTTCTGTGTCTCTCTTGGCTGCTCGCAGGTTTCACTGGAAACAGTGAGTCTCCCCAGTGCTGTTCAGTTCATTGCCATACACAATTCTGGGAAAAAAATGTCTTGGGCCTCTTTCTTGTAAGCGAGAACTTGAAAAGCCACCGTATTCTTTCTTCCCTCACAGCCAGCTGCACCAATCTGATGTGGTAGAGAAGAGCAAGAGAAGGAGGAAGACAATGATGAGGTTGGAGTGGTCCTTGCCTCTGCTGGGACTCCTGCTGTGCATGGGTGAGTACAGGCGGCCAGAAATCCATGGGGATGCAATGGGTGGCTGTGAAGGAGAAAGCACAGGGTTTGGCAAACTACCTGTGTGTACACTGTACGTGGAGCTGCTGCTCTCCAGTGAGCCTTCCCTTCAGGTTATAGGGGCAGAGGAATGGGAATCCGGCCCTCTCAGGCTAGAGAGAAGAACCCAAGGTCCCTAGTGAGTTTTTGCTTACCAGCTGAGTCACTCAGATACCTGCTCTCCAAACTTCATGCAGGAGGGTTGGAGCTTGATGGGTTGCTTTCCACAGAAGTGTGAACTATAAGGTTCTGCAGGTTTACGATGATTTTTACACTTTATTAATGCACTTTTCTTAAATATTTTTTTTTTGTGATCATGGACAAATAACTTTAATTTGGATTCACTGTGATATGATGGGAGCGGTAGCAATTTCTGTGTTACCAGTTTGAACTGACCAGCATTTAGAAATCTGGTTTAGGATGAAGCGCAGACTATCTGTAAAGACTATAAAGAAGCTAGTAACTGTGAAAGATAAGTTTGAAAGATAATTAAAATAAGACTATAGCTACTCTGCCACAAATACCAACTGCTATCCTTTGAGAAGACTGAAAACATTTGATTTAGCAATGGCCTGTTTTGTGGTTGGTTTGTTGAGTTTTCTTAATTTAAATTCATCTTTTATATATATAAAAAAGAATCAGATCATCTTCTCTCTAGCCAAGTCCTATACCTATGGAATTTCAAATATGCAATTTTGTTATAAGGAACTCCTGTCGTGAAGCAAGCACTACCCAGGATGAGACAACAGCACTGAACACGAATACCGATCATTTCTTTACTTACTTAAGTCAGTTTCTATCAACAAACGTTTTTAAAGCAAATCACAAAATCTTATTCAGATGTCCTAAAAACTGTTTCTATAGCAGAGGTCCAGAGGCTTCAATGGAGCTATTTATTTCCTACCAAGAGAGAAAAATCACATAGTTGAGCTGCTTTACAGTGTTAAATCAAGCACCAGGGGCCAATCTTCCAGCGAGTACACTCTTGCAGAAGACAGGGGTTCTTCCTGCAGAAACTAGGCATGATTTTCCAGAAGTCTTTGGTCCATGATGACAAAGCTAAATTCTTGGGCACACAGCCTGCAATAACCCTTTTTCTAAACTGGGGTAGAAAATTATTTACATTTCCGTTCTGCATTACTCTATGTTAAAAATGGCTTCCAAAGGAAAAGACTTCATTTTAGAACAACATCCTGTCTCAGTTAACAGAATGCTTCTAAGGCATTTAACACAAATACAGGAGTATAAACATGTCTTTGAAGCAGCTAAGTTCAGAAAGAATACCCTTGAACTAGAAAAGGTGTATGATCTCAGTAGCTAAATTGCTTAACACTTGTTTTTCTTTGTTTTGTAGTTGGCACCGCAGCTCAGCAAGGTAAGTGTATTTTACCAGCATTCTTAACTATTGTGTGTGATAAAAAGTCCAACTATGGTTCACAAGTGAGAGTTAAAAGTCAAATAGAAATATTTGAATTTTGTAAATATTGCAGGATAGTAAAAATCCCCTACTAACTTATTGTTACTGATCACACTTGATTTCAAAAATTGGCTGTCGTGAACTGTCCCTAATTATTGCTAGAGATCCCCAGGCAAGGTTGGGCTTTTCCCAACAGCACCAAGTACTGAGATTACAGCAGGCTGATTTCTTAACACTTACTATTCTCTCTTTTACAGAGGATCCTGAAGAACTGAAGGGTAAGCGTATTTTACCAGCATTCCTTACAATTTAGCATGATATAAAGACTAGAAATGCCTCACAGGTGAGGACTAAAAGGCAAATAGAAATAGTTGAATTCAAGCAATATTTTAGGAAGGGAAAACAAAATATCCTGTTTGTTAGTTGCTACTGTCATCACCCATCAGAAAAATCAGCTGTAATGAGTTGCCCCGAATCACAGCTAGTGGTCTCCAGGCAGGGTTGCCATGTGCAGAGAGCAGCAAGTATGTGGATAAACAGAACAACAGAAGTAGAATACTCTATGATGTATTTTGATACCGTTTAGTGTTGCAAAGAATTAGTGTAAAAAAACTAAAGGCAAGCATTCATGCAGAAAACATATGCTCAGGGAATTTCGCTCAGGGAAATCACAAATTCCACAGTGCAAACTCTCACGGTGGGATCCAGGGGGTGCAAGGAAG
>BJBW01008179.1:9575-42062 GCA_004320125.1 Scolopax mira
GGGGGGGGGGGAGAATTGGGGGGGAGGGGGGGAGGAAGGGGCTCGGGCATCGGGCTGGTAAATAAACTCCGCGATGATCTCCCTCCCTTACGGCGGCTCAGGTGCTCGCCGCGCTCCTGCCTCCCCGCTGCCTCCCGGCGAGGATGACCTGACGGGGGTGGGAGCGGGGATGTGACTGCCTCCCCCCAGCACACCTTTTTTTTTTTTTTTTTTTTTCCCCCCCTTCCGTCCATATAAATATATATATATATATATGTGCATCCATGTATATATATATACACCGATAAAGAAATCCTTGAGGGAAGGGGGGGGGGGGGGGGGGGGGGGGGGGGGGGAGCTCGGATCATGGCCTTGGGGCTCCCGGGGCTGCCGCCGCCGATCTGCAGCTCGCCTCCGGGGCCCGGTGGCGACCATGGGGCTGAAGGCTCGGCGCGGCGCGGCGGGCGGTAGCGCGGCCGGCGGGGCGGCGGCGGCGGCGGCGGCGACAGGGCGGCGAGGGACGGCGGGCGGCGGCATTGGCGACCCCGAGCAAGGCTCGCTAGCCCTGGGCACCGGCGCCGACCGCGACGGGACGCTGCTGCTGGAGGGCGGCGGGAAGGAAGAAGGCGGCAAACGGAGCCCACCGGGGCTGGGGCTGTTGGGGAAGACCCCCCTGAGCCGCCCGGTGAAGCGGAATCACGCCAAGTACCGCCGCATCCAAACTTTGATCTACGACGCCCTGGAGCGACCCCGCGGCTGGGCGCTGCTCTATCACGCCTTCGTGTGAGTAACGCGGGCGCGCTGCCCTCCGCGGAGCGCGGAGAGGCCGGGGGGGGGGATGCCCCGGGGGGGGATGCCCCAAGAGATGCGCCCCGGGGGCCACCGTTTTGCTTTATCATTCTCGGCATAAGACGCTGCGGGGGTGGGTTGGGGGGTGTTTGTCCCCCCAGCGCCGAGGTGGGGGGCTAACAAGGGTCTTATTATGGGCTGTGCTGCCGGGTGGCTTTAGTTTTATTTATTTATCTGTTTTCTGTTGCCGGGTTTTCCAAAATGAGCAGCGGCTTCTCAGCCTGGGGGTTTCTCTCGGTGTTTCCCGAGACCCTGGGAAGGGGATGCCCGAAAGGACCAGGCGCTGGGCACTTTTAAGGCTCAAAGCGCAGCGGGGGGACGCTGCCGGTTCCAGGTGAGCCTGGAGCATTGCGTGGGGTTAAACTCACCGGTGGAAACCCCGGACGAGCCGACTCTTTGGCCGGGTTGAAAGAGTCAACTGGAAACCGTCGGGTTTTGGTCCCCCTGCAGTTAACCCTGGAAGTTAAAGCGTCCACGAGCGAGCCGAGATGAAACAAACTCATTTTTGTGGCCCAAAGGTGACAAGTTAAATAAATGACTGCTGTTTTGCATTCCTAAAAATTCTGTTCCCTTAAGTTTTCATAAGGAATATAGAAAAAAAAAAAAATCCAATAGCTGTTTACAGCGCAGAAGGGAGTTGGCACAGTCCTATTAAAATAAATGTGGGCTTTAGTGTTGTGAATGTGTTTGAAAATCCGGGGGATTATCGGTGATCATGGTGTTACTGCTTTTCTTTAATGCTCTAACGTGTGCAGAACTCTGTGTGACAGGGGATTTCAGCAATGATTTCTGAAATGGGTTTATTTGCCAAAGACAAACAAAGTGCTCCAGGCTGCATGGGCTGCGAGCCTGGAGCTGGATCTCGGGAAGTCCTGGCCGTCTTAAGTGTAGTCTTTGCACTTGCAAATAAACACCTTGAGTGTAGGGCTGTGATTTTACCTTCAGGCAAATTTCTCATCGATGTTTGCAGGGATTTAGCCCTGGGTGAGGAGTAAAAGGCCACGTTCACTGCTATCGAGGCGCTGCCGTGTGCCCCTCGCTCCTGGCTGCTCCCCTCTTCTCAGTGTCTTCATAAAGTCCATCTCGGGACACAGGTTCCTGCTTTCCAGCTTAATTTCTGTGCAGATGTGGACACTGGATGCTGTAACACTTTTTCAGTTCTTTTACCCCCCCCCCCCCCCTTTTTTTTTGCCATAAGAAACCTTGTGCTAGCAGCATTTGGGAGGGAGGAACATCATTTGGGGTGTGTGATGCTGGGAAGAGTCTTTGGTCCGATCGTGCAAATAATGCTGCTTCTTTTTGGGGAGAAGCACATCTGGATGGAGGGGCTTCCGTTCATCCTGCCTTGGTCACACGCTACACAAGTGAGGCTTTATGAGCAGTTTGGCATCTCTCTGTTTGTGCCCAGCTTTGGCCTCTGGGTCAAATCCATGCTCAAGCTCATATCTGACTATAAGTAATAGGATGGTGGATGAGTCCAGGGAGGCTCAGGTGAGCTGAGAGATTCACATTGATTCGCAGTGGTCTAAGAATTTCCCAGTTGCAACATTCATTTTAGATAGATAGCTCTCCAAATTTTTGGTTAAACTTAAGATTCTTATGCAACACGGATCATAGAAAAAAAATCAGTATGTTTGTAAGGTTTGAATTCTTCTTAAGAGTGGACTTGATGTTCAATGTGGCCAATTTCTCTTTGGTGACTACTCAAAACTGAGATATGAGTCTGCTCTCACAGAAGGCAATAGCAGTCTTTTTAAGACAATCAGTGCCCAATTCAACTTTAATGAAAAAAACCCCACTTTTCAGAGTCATTATCCTTAAAGGAAGTAAAACACACAGGTTCTGGTGTGTCGGTTCAGCACAGACATCCTACCCCTTCCCAGGACACCCATGGGGGCTCAGTAGTCCAAGGCTGCTGTCAGCCACACGGTGTTTCTCTTCAGTCTCGGCTCCTTCTGAACTCGGTAGAAGTTGTGGGCTCTTACCTCGCTGTAGGCTCAAACCCTACAAAAAAAATATGCCAAAAGCGATGGAAGAGTGTGCTGAGATCTTGCTGACAGGCTTCAGAGCTTTTTCCTGTGACTGGAGAATGTTGACCTGCTCAAGAGCAGGAGCAGTGCTGTGGGGAAGCAGCACCTAAGTTGATACCCAGACTCTTTGTTCTTGCTTTCAAATGAATTGACTTTTCATGTTTTTCCTTCTGAAAAGGAGTGTCTCTCACGTTGGAGGTGCTGCTGTGACACCACATAGTGCCATCCCAGCAGTCCCCCAGTGCTTCTTTTCAGACTAGAACAGTTTACGCTTTCCCTCGGGTAGGTGAGAGATTGCCAGCCTTTCCATAAAATCTACAAATTTGATGTTGTTTTAATTTTCAGGAAGAGTGCCATTTATCTTAATGACATGCTACACTTTGTCTCAATCTTCTGAGTAACTTTGCGATAAATACCATGCAACCAAAATTAAGAGTGAGAAGGTTGCTCTCATATACCAAAAAAACCAGAGAATAAACAGTTGAGGGCCAAAAGGGTTCACAACATGGGTGGATGTGATGAAATGCTTATAGATCCAAGCATTCAGAGGTGTTTAATGAAGAGATGATGCAAAGGACTCAGTGTTCTGTATATCCCAGGGTTTAGGAGGTGGGAAGCTGCTGATGGAAGAGCGTTGCAACTTTCAGGACACACCAAGGGTGTTGGGTGGGGGCAGGAAAGGGTTTTGCAGAGGCCTTTCCGAAAGCTTTGGATGCCAGAACTGCTAAAAGGGTGGGACATATGGGATCTTGTTAAATCGTACAGTGATACCCATATGGCTGCAAAGGGGTCACGATCCTTCGTGTATCTCACTGCTATAATGTGCACATAAATAAGGTGTGACGCTGTGCCTGTTGTAAACTCACTTTAGTTTAGGTGGCGTTAGATCTACTGAAATGATTCAGCCTGTGTAAATAATTCAATGAGAATGCATAAAGGTGATCAGGCCCTACCAAGCCCTGGGGACAAAGATGCAGGGGAGAAAGGGAGAAATTCCTGATGGCAGTTTCAGTGTTCAGCTTTCCCCGGCAGTGATTTATGGAAAGTGACATGAGATATTTCCCTTGCGATTTTTCCTCCTTCTTTGTTCTGCAAAAATGAGTTTGTCCAAGCCTATCCTTATAGCAATGAGAATGGTGATTTGGTCCCAAAGAAGCTGACTCTGTTTCCTTCACCATCTGAAAATGTTTATTCTCTGGCAGCTCTGCTAGACGGGAGATTTACCTAACACCCCTGAAGTTTCCCTCTGCTCGGACACCAGGGTTCACAAACTTCTTGGCAATATGGCAATATCTTAATGGCGTAGTTGGGAAGAGAAAATTGATTTTCCCATGAAAAATTTCACCTCTGCAAAGCTGAACTCCTGCTGAACATTTTCAGTAAATAAAAAAAAAAAAAACAAACCCAAACAAATTCTGGTTTAAGCTTTGAGGTTTTTAATTTGGAAATGTCTCTTGGGGCTTGTGGGTCAGGCTACAATCTACCACTGCTCCTTTCTGAGCTGGTCTCCTTGCAGGTAGGACTGCAGCTCCTGTGAGGGACTGTATTTCCCTTTGTGTTGAGCAGCCAATGTATTGCAGGAAACCCCTGTGGTTATGCCCTGTGGGATGTGTACTTTGGCCAAAGAGACCAACTTGAGACCTGTTGGCCTCCATCAGCCATCCAAACACTTTATTTATGCACAGAACAATAAAGGGATCAAATGAAAAATTGCAAACGGGTAAGATTTTTATGTTCCAGTTTATTTTTAATTGTAAGCACAAAATCTTTGATGAATAATGGATAGAGTCCATAAAGGTAACAAATTACAAATCAAGTTTGCAATTGCAATTTATGGAAAATTTTCAACCTGACTTAAAGAAAAGGGAGGCTGAAGGAGAGGTAACTAGGAGATATTCTTTTTGCGTACCATCCTCCTAGATAACAACTGCAGCTTTAATTTTTATGTTAAAATAAGACTAAGAAAAGGCTCGGGATTAGAGTTTCTTTTTTTGGGAAAGTGTGCAGTATTGGCTGCGCTCTGCTGGTGTAGATTCCCATGGCAGACCTGCTGATCAGAGAAGGAAACCAGGGGGAACGCTTGAAACCCCCTCCCTATTTGCCATGCATTCTTATTTCAATACCATTTAGTACCTGGATTAAAAAGAGGAGGCAGAATCATGTGATCCATCAAATCGTCAGTGTTTTTGGGAAGCACCAGCAAGTACCTCTTGCATGACTGATCGTGGGAGGGTTGTTTGAGGAAAAGAGTGTTGAGGGACTCAGGGAACAGGCTGAAGGTCTGGGGGCTTTCCATTGTTTTCCTCTTTTCCCGTCGAGAGATGCTCTGTAAGATGAGTTGATCCACCAGTGTCGGCCATCTGGGGTGAGACAGGAACGGGCTCGTGGTAAGAAGGACAAATATGAATCCTTCCTTGGCCTGTTTGGTATGGACTTGTCTCTAAGTGAGTCCCCGGAGCAGCAGAGCAAGTCTGGTCCATTAGCAAGTGCCCTTTGCTTATGTGTGCGCCAATATGAGCTCTGTTTTAATTATTTATGCTAATCCATTGTAATGCATGGATAAATATTCCGCAGTATACTTTGTAAAAAATAATGAAGTCTTAGTCATTGGAGACCTCACCACACACCTCTGCTATTGCATCTCCACGGAGGCTTGTGGAGCCTGCCCTGGGTTTGTGTGTGGTTTAGTGAGATGTATCATCTCAGCTGCTGGGACCAGGCACGGCAGGTTGTGGTCACCAGCTGCTGACACCTGGGGTTGCTGGTGGCAATGAGAAGGGGCAGCAGAGCCTGGGGGAGCCATAGGATGTATAATGTGAGTGGCTTAGCCATCCCCAGCTGTAGCTTCGGAATCACTTCAGCAGCTCGTAGGTGCCCAACCCTTGTTTAGGCATTGGAGCTACCTCTGAAATTGAAGACCTGGTGCTTTGGTGTGTTTTCACCTAGAGCCTCATAACTCTTTGCTAGGACATTCCCAGAGCAGGTACCTATGGGTCGGTTTGGTCAGTTCACTCACTTGGCTTGGCCACGGTTATACTGCTGACTTGCCAACTTTTGGTGCTTCTTCATGCCTGTTCATTGGGCTTGTGAGAGCTGCAGGTGCAGTGCTTCCTGCAGCACAGGGTGCACCTTAGTGTCCTCCCAAATCCCTGGGGAGGCAGGACCCTGAGCACCCTTCTGCAGGTGCAATCCCCTGATCACACCACACAATGCACCACACCATCATCTGGACAGGTGTCAGGATCCACCACAGCCTGTGATGCACAAGGGAGGGTGCAATGTGTGGGTGACCATCAGGACCAGCCACAGCAGTCAGCTGCCAGTCTTGGTCAGCTTGAGAAATAAGTCCCTCAGAAAGAAGTCATTTTCCCTGGTGTAATTTCTGTAAAACTGAGCAGTCCCAAATTTCATCATTTTGACCAGAGGTGATACAGCAAAACCACTCCAACATCCAGAAAATAGCGTTGTTCTTCTCATTTGAGAAACTTGCTAGTGAGGAGTAGCATCATCTCAGTGCTGCCCAAGTAGCCCTGGAGGCACCCTCAGCAGTAAAGCCCAGGACTAGAGTTATTGCAGTATCTCCAGCACAGCAGCTGGAGGTCTGGTTGGAGGTGCCACTTGTCTCATAAAAGCCATTTGTTTCTTCTTATGCCTCTCTGCTCCTCGCAGCAAACATCATTTGATCATCATGGGGCACAGCAAGGTCTGGGCACCTCTGTGTCAGCTGCCAGGTGAAAACGCCACATGGGTTTTACTTCTTGTTTTAATCTGAGATGGAGATTAGGAAAATGTTTCATAATTGAAGCATTGTGAAACTTTCCACCCCCATTTTGCTCATTTTGGTGCAGAATATAGAAACATTCAAAACAATCCTGATGGAAATAATAGTAGCTAAAGACTATGCATATTAACAGTTATTAAACAGTTATTCAAAGTTATTCAAAGTTATTAAAAAATCCTCACATAATGCCAGTTACATACCACCATGTGGTTGAGTGAACATGAAGGTGTCCCAGCAGCTCTTACTTTGCCCAAACATCACCCCAAGGGCATCTAATCACCTGGCATCTTTCTGCTCTTTCTTTGGGGCTCCTTGTCTTCCAACTTCACTTGATTAAATACTCTTTATTCATAGTTTAGCCAACATATAAACCTGTGTGTACACGTAGAGCACAATTCTGTACTTTGTCCTTTCCAGGGAGGTCAGGCGATGGCAAGTGTATTTAAGGCCAAGGTCTGAACTTGAGTAATTTTGTTCTAATTTAACAGCTGTAAGAAACTTTCCAAACAAAATTGGTCAAGTGATTGTTATAGATCATTTATATCTTGTTTAGAAACTTAATAGATTGGTGACATTTGATATAGCCAGGCAGCTGGGTGGTTGGGTACTACTGTGATCAGCCCTCCATGGTATAAATTAATGATAATGTTTGTTCTTGTATTTAATAATGCTATGTTCCCTTCTTGTGCATGGAAATTTACAGAAGGAATGAAGGCACAGAGACATTTCATCTGCTATTGCTTCTGTCAGATACTGTATTAAATGGGATAACTTAAATATTAATAGCTTTACAAGGAGTACGGTCCACGAGAACCGTTAAGTATATGCTGCCTTCTGTCTGAGGATGATAGTTGTGAAACAGCATTTTCTGTGGAGAGAGGGACATGCCCAGGGATATTTGGGTTCATGGTAACCTACTTTGGAAAAAGGCACTGTGGGAGAACTCTCAGGCTGGAAATTTCTAAATTACTTTCCCCAACCTTAAGCTAGCAAACTACTTAAGAACATGTTTAACTTGGAGCAAGTGAAAGATCCCACTGATGTCAGAACGAGCCTATCCAAGGTGATGCTGAGGTCAAACAAAGCAGAAGAGCTTGATGGAGATTTTGTGGAAAGCAGCCCCAAGTATCATCATCTTCCTCTGCACAATGAACTTGCTGCTCTACATGGGCTGTGGGCAGTCTTCCTAAACTAGAGTCCTCCACAGGATTTATCACAGACCTTCATCCCTCCTGAACCTTAGTAGACACCTGATTACAGTCACCAGGATGACACCTTGCCCTCCTTACAGGGGCTGCCTTTTCCTTTTGTGTGGGCTTTAAAAACCATGCTGAAGTGAAGTTGCTTTTCTCCCATGGTGCTAAATTGCAGTTGAGAGAGATGCTGAGACCCTGACATGAGAAGGCATCCAGTGTCTCTTGAGGTGGCATACTCTGTCACTCCCTTCTCCTACATGCATTAATCTTGCCATAGTCTTTCCTAATTTACTTTTTCTACATGGTGGTGGAGCATCACAGATCCGTTGTATGGCAGTGGCAGTGGAGGAATCCTCATCCTGTCCATGGTGGCTGTTGTTTGGCTTCATTTCACTTCACAGGCTTTATTTCATTTTGTGATACTTGCACCTTGCTTGTCCTCCCTGTTTTCAGAGGTGTTTCTGAGAGCTGTATGGATGTGTTTTGCATTCCTTTGCCGAGCTGCATTAGTTTGTGATTGTCATGTTGACTCTCCAGTGGTGTTTTCTAATCCCAGATGCTTTCAATATTTAGTTTCTTCTGTCCTCACCGGTGTTTTGATCACCTTCCAGATTAGTACTTTGTAATTTTGTTAACATTTAATTTAACTCTTTTTATAGATCATTAAGGAAGCACTTAATAAGACCAGAACTAAGAAAATCCACTCAGCATTTCACTAAATAACAACTTCCCCTCTTCCTGCTTAGTACAATGTCATTTGTTATGGCTTTATTTATAGCTCTTAAGCCAGTTTTTCAGTTCATGTAGTTTCTCCAGGTCATCTGAATTAATACTAGAACTAAGATTTTATGAGACATTGCACATATGTCCAAACAGCAAATATTTCCTAATTTCTTTTTGTTCAAACCTGATTTTTGGGCTATGTTTACCCATTTAGTTTGGTGATATGCATTTAATTGTTATCTTCCCATCTCAGATTTTTCATGCTTTTAACATGGTAAGTGTGTATCTCGTATAACAAAATAATGCAATGTTCCTCGCGCCGTCCACCGCTAGAGTAGACCTAAAGCAATGCTGAAAGCTCAGATGCCCTCAGCCATCCAAGTCCTAGTTCTTGTATATTTTATGGGAGCCATTAAATTTGGGCTATACCTAATTTCAGGTGAAGGGCAGAGAAGTTAATCCTTAACGAGAAGATTCTTTACAGGGTGTTCCCCACTGACTATAAATACAGAGAGCCTAAATTTTTCTGTTTTCAGTGGGGACAAAGAAGCAAGTACAGCTGTTGAGGGACTGATAGTGAAATCCCCAGAGCACACGTTGGGAGCTGCCCACCAGGCTCTCAGCAGTGCAGCATCAGCTCTGCTTATCTTTGTTCCCCTCGTGCCTCTCCATGCACTGCTCAGAGTGTTTATGAGGAGGGATTACACCCTGAGGAGGGAATGTCAAGAGCAGCTGATTGAAATTGCAGGGGAATTAATTTAGGAAGGTAATTACAAGAACTGGAATTTGCTCTTCTACCTTTGCTAACACTGCTGCTCCTGGGAGATGTGCTGGAAGAATTTCAATGCACACCACTGCTTGTGGTTCCCTGATCAGACCTCAGACACCGTCTGTGCAGTGACACCAGATGTATAGGGTGACTGCTCAGGACCATCCTTGCACTGCAGATATGGTGGCAGCTTTTCTCATGCCTAGAGTAGTCATTAACTACATCTAGACTAATTGGCAGAACCATGTTGGGGATGTTCCCGAGCGGTGGCACACGCTGCCCAGTAACACTGGGGAGTTGCTGGGTGACCTGTGCCATGGTTTTAGTCTGAGACAACTAAGTGACCGGGCAGAGCTCAGGTGTTACCACAGACCTGGGATCGCTCCCAGTAGGAGTCTGGATTTGGCTCCCTGCATTGCAGGTGAGTGAGGTCAGTGATGTGGACACTGGTCACACCAGCTGGACAGAGAGCAGGACTGAGCATCTCAGAGTGACTAGAATAGACATAATCGCTACATGTGAGATCTTGACACTTTGAAGATATCCTCCCTATGCAAAAAGCCACTTTTCTTTGGGATAACACCTTTCACTTAGATAAAACCCCAAGAAATCCTACCTCATTTCATCCTATGTGTGTGTCCAATAACACATTTTATTTTCTATACCTTTTCCTCTTCCTGTTTGTGTGACTTTGCCAAGGCTTTTGCTTTCTCTGTTTCAACATTCCTTGTGCAGATCCAACTTCCATGGAGGTTCAAGTACTTCATCCCCATATCTTGACATATTAAGAAAAGAATAGCTTTTGTGGTACTAATCCAGGAGGAAGAGCCCACCAAACTTCTTTTGTAAAACACAAAAGAAGATATTGCTAGTTGCATTGTTGCTTTTCAACAATACCCAGATATTTGAGCATTTCTGTTGATTTTGTCTCACTTGTTATTGTAGATGTTGCTCCATTATCTTGTCAAGTCCTGGCTGCAATGACACTGTGCAGAGGTGGGGTCTGACAGACGCACGCTCATGGCAGTTTCTGCTCTCAGAATATGGCTTTATCGCATACTAAATTCTCAAATACACTGCTCTCTTCAGTGCTAAATTACTTAAAACAACTGTATTTCCCTGCTTTTCCTCAGGGCTTGAGAGGCTGTCTCTCAACGTTCACAATGGGATCCATCCATCTAACACCTTATCTGAGGCAGTTGTCTGGACTCCTTTTATAGCTGCTGAAGAAAAACAGAAAATAGAAATTTCTGGAGTGCAATTAATCTCATACTAAGGATGATTCTAAAATAGGTGAGATTAATGACCTTTTGCAGTGCCTGAAACTTTCCACTGACTACAAAGGAGACCTCAGGTGACTAACTGGAATATAGATATTTGGACTGAATATAGATATTTAAACCTGAGGGATCATAAACTTTTTGCCTGACCTGCCTGAGAGACGGGACTCAAAGCCACATTAAGGTAACTAAATTTAGATACACTCATATATGGTTCTGTGTGTGCAATAAGCATTTGAGTTCTCTTTATAGTCTGTATAGATCTAGTCAATAGAATCAATAGATTTTACGGTGCAATTAATCCAACCAGATGTAGGGGTCTGCTTTACACAGAAGTAAATCACAGCTTCAGCTCCATTGAGCAGCCCTTCATTGTCTGTAGCAGGACCTGAGGTGACTTGATCTCTGTTAAATGAGCCCAGTAAAAGCCACTTTCAGACAGATGAGTCCTACCTTTAAAGGTAAGAGGAGTATGTGTCTTACCGTTACACAGGCTTTTATTGATACTAGGCTCAACATAATATTCTAATTTTCTTTCCTCAAAGGAAAGCTGTACATATGTGGCTGCTTATTATCCCAGGCTGTGATGGGCCTATAGTCATCCCTGATATTAGTCCAAAGTAAAATATGGTGGAGTAGTTGATGTTCTCAGTTTTATCATCCTACTTATGCTCAGTAGCTTATGAGCTTTCCCTAGTTGGGAGTCTTGAGTTTGATTTTCCACCGTCCCTTTGTTCTGGGGTTTTCTATGGGGTCTGTCTCCCTGAGCCCTCCCAGAAATGTTCTCTTGATTTGTAATCATAGGTGCAGTCAATCTTGAAGTCATACTCAAGCCCAGAATTAACAACCTCATGCACTGAGCTTCAAAACCAAAAGCTGTTATTGACTCGGTTCTCCCTGTATCTTCTTGTGACCATTTATGATATACCTGGGCACAGGAGCTACTGTGGTGGGAGTTTCCCAGCAGCAGTCCTGCTTTTTCCTATTCCTGAATTTCTGTCCTATTGCATTGCTCCCTTTGCCTCCACCAATCAAAATTAAGTCTCCAAATAAATGAACAGACAACACAACTTTCTAGAAGGTGTATTTTAAGAACTGAAAAGCACTTCGTGAGTGGCTTGTCCTTTTGAAGCCTATATCAAATGTAGAAGTTCAGTTTGAATGGCCTGGGATGAATGATGTTGATCGTGGGGGACATTTGTAGGCTTAGACTGTATTTTATGTGTCATAGTTTTCTCTGTAAAGCTGGAGCCTTGGTAAATATGTAAGCAGCATTCAGTATTTTAGAGGACACACTCAATTCCATGCACCAGCTGAATCAGTAAATGAGCATAACTGAACCTACTACTGAAAGCATGAGAGAACTGTACAAAATTTGAATGCGTGAAGATGCCCTGCAGTAAGGAAGTGGTTTGGGGTGGGGGTGTATTCCTTTAACAGCTGCTAGTTTGTGTTTTGCTTGTTTTTGCAGAAATACTGAGCCAGCAACCTCTTTTAGTCATGTCAGTGCAAATGTAGAGTAAATCTATTAAAGTTAGAACAATTGGATTTGGCTGCTGCACCACGAGCTTGTTCTGGACCCGCTACAGAATCTTTCCATTTTTTTACTGATATTCTGATAGTGCCAGGGGCCAAGGTCAAGGTCCTGGATCTCTGGTGAGGTACTTTCCTGCCACCCAACTTGCCCTTCCAATAAGGTGAGACACTTTGAGGAATGGGGGAAATAGGAGAGATGGAGATCCCCTGGCAAGATACAAGTGAGCACCAGTCTGTCCCAGAATTGCCAGTAATCACACTGTGATGTTTGCAGCTTGTTTCCTTCACTTTGGGAGTTGGCTCATACAGGAATGGAGTCTTTCCTTCTCTCCCTCCTCTCCACAGTGGAAAGAGCTTTCTTTCTCCCTCATAAATACAGTTATTTAGTTAACAAATACAGTTGTTTAGTTAACAAATGCAGTGCAGATAAGCTGGGGAAGTTGAGCGAGCAAAGCACTGTCTGCCCATTTCTTTGTGTAGGTCCTCTCTGCTGTCGGGGCTGCAAGAGGGAGTTGACAATTGCAACCATAAAACCATTTAGTTTGGAAGGGTTTAGAGGTCTCTAGTCCACCCCACAGAGCAGGGCTAACTTCAGAGTCAAATCAGGTGTCTCAGCGCCGTGTCTAGTTAGGTTTTGTGCATCTCTAAGATTTGAACATCTTTATATTGTGAGGAGTGATTGATTTTGTTGCACTTGACAAAACATGCTGTTTATACATTTTTCGTAACAGGCAGACTTCTGGGCTGAGAGTCATGAAGAGTCTTCTTCCCTCCCCCATCCTGAGTATGCATGGACAGAAGTGTAACATCTGGACAGAGATGCTGGGCAAGTCAGCCCACGGTGGAGGAAAGAATGCTCATATGAACCACATAGAAAGCTGCTACCTCAAGGCTAACTAGCACCAGCCTTGCCTGTGTTTGGAGTACTGAACTGGGAAACACTAGGGAGAATCTTTAGTGAAGTCATTGAAAGTAGGAAACCTTTCCCAATGACTTCTCAGTTTTTTTACTGATGTTGTAATTTGACTTTTCCATCAATTTTTCATCATTCTGAAAAACCAATCGTCTCCAGTAATTTATCCCCACTCTACAGCTCCTCCTGACTTTCCTGTCTCTTTCTCCCTGGCACTGGATCATCCAGCTGTGCGTTGTGTGTGACCCCTCAGTCTTTCATACTTTATGTCACTATGACAATAGTTCAGCCTGTCTTCAGTTCAGTTGGCCTAAGTGCTGATAGTGGGTTGATGGAGCTGACATGACAATTTGTCTCTTACCCAGACATAATTGTATTTACTTTTTGATCTTTTATACTCTTTATACTTTTTTTTTTTTAACTTACTAGTCTTTGACATTGACTTCACCTATGTCAGAATTAAAATTGTTCCTCTAATTCTCTCAGAGTAGGGATTCAATAGGAATTACATTGTCCCTATGGTGTTATCTCTGAATCACCTTGTGTTTCATCACCGTTAGTGTTTCTTTTTTTGGTTGTACAGCTCCTTGATGTTGAATTCAGCATCTGGTGGTAAGGTGTTCCTGCTGGACCAGCCTGTTGCTTTGGGCCAAAGTTGGAGTCCCTACGCAAACAGGATCAACACAGAAGAGGCTCTTAGTGTCTTGTGATTCAGACCCACACACTTCTGAGTCACTGCTGTTGATCACTCTTTGCTCTAGGGGTGTTGGTGGTGGTAGGAAAAGAGCGATTTATTGATAACCTCTGTAGGTAACAGATTTTTTGCAGTGACTCAGCTCTTTTCTCCAGAAAAAGGGAACATAAAGTGGAGGTGGACATTCATCCCGCTTCCCAGAAAGGAAAAAGACTGAGATAATGTCTGCCCTTTGAGTTTATCCACATTCCTGGTTTACTTCTGGTAAGAAGAAGAGCTTTAGGAGCACCACATACAGGCTAATCCAAGATCTGCATGGTCATACAGATGCCTGAACCACACCTGCATCTGCTTCTCCCAGAGTCAAGATGATAATACAAGGTCCTGGTCTGCAGCTCTGTTTGCTGCCAGGTAACCAAGAAAGATAAAGGATGAGAGCTCCTAGTGTAACAATAAATGGACAGCAACTTTCTCTAGTGAGTGAGCAGATAGGCAGGACCAAACATTGTGTCTTACTGCCTGAATCACCACATTCCTCAGAAAATGGGATGAGAACACAACATTGCTCCCAGAGACCAAAGCAGGACATTATCTCCTCCAAATCAACATTTTGCTGGATACCATAGAAAAGCTCTTCTATTGTAAAGCAATGTCTTATATTTTTCTGGAAACAGGAACGCTAAAGAAAATATTATTAGGATGAGTGAAGAGACTTTGGGCAGATGGAAATTTTTCAGTGCTCATCTTTATTGGCAGTTCTTGTTTTCACTTATTCTAGCATGAGTTAATTTCCAAGCAAGTTGAAGTAGATAATGTGTTTATAAGCATTAATCTGAGTGCTCCATCAGTGTTTGTTCCAGGCTATGAAGGCACGGAGTTTCTGTTATAGTGGAGGGCTTTTTAATTGCATAAATGATGATATAGCAATGGTTGGAAGATGATGCAAGATAAATTCAGGCTATAGATAAGGTTTAATAGGGGAGCATATATCTGCTGGAAGAATTTGCACAAGAAATTATCAATTTTCCACTTGTCATTTTTAAACCAAACTTGGAGAATTTTGCAAAAGACAACCACAGGCTGTAGCTTAGCTGCAAAATACAGGCTTAAATCAATAATTTTATGCGTTGTGTTTAAGCAGGACTTCAAGTTATAACCAGGAATATGTTGTGTTTGGAGTTTGGTTTTTTATTTAAATTTAGCAACAGATAAGCAAATGAGATGAAGTAACTCCGGAAAAAGATATTCAGTTGTTTCTTAACTGGATTGTTAATGTCATAATGTAACATATCATAAGTAGCAGCAGTAATAGTAGTCGGGCTGGGATTCTTAGAACTAGATGTAAGTGTTTTGCGTGTAAATGTCTAAACATGGCTAAGTCATTCCAATCTACCCAGTAGCCAGTATAGACAACTGCTATAGGAGTACTGGTGATTGTTCAACTCATCCTGAATAAGTGGTGACACTAATAAATTGCATCCTGATTGCTGGAGATAATACTAAAAAAAGAAAAGTTATATCCCTTGACTATAATGAGATCTTCAATACATGTCTTTGATGTAGACACCTACATTACAATCACTAACTTTAAGAGAGATGAATCTCATCCTAATCACATTGCTGAAGGCCTTGTGGGGATAATAATTCTACAAAGTACTCTGGACTAGAGGTTAAAACAGAGTTTTCCTTGTTGGCCTTGAGATAACTTCCCCAATTATTAAAATCTCATGCAATCTTAAATCTTCAACACCTTTTTCAGAGCAGGTAGATGCATGAACCGAGATCACCAAATTTCTGCAGTGCTGGAATCTGATTCAGTCTTGTACCTAAATCTTGTGGTTGTCTCTTAGGTTGACCTCATGCTCCTGTGGGACTCTGCTGATGTCCCCCAGGCTCCACATGCATGCAGAAATGAAAGCTCATGTAACATAACTTTGCAGGACTGGCATCAGAAATTATTGCTGGTCTCTCTGGGCAATATAGTCCCTCCATTAATAGCCAAATAATAATTGCCAGATTTTTTTTTGTTGTTATTTTTTTTGGTGTTTGTCTTGAAAGGTCCCCAAGTCAATGTTATCCTTTCCAGGTCTCTGTATCTCTGTATCCAGAGAGCTGTGTCTCTCTGAGTTATTTTAAAAAGTAAATACAATATGGTCAATCCTTCAGAGCTGACAGCTCTGTTGAAGAGTGGGATGTAATTTTTGGGTGTCCACGCAGTCTCTTTGCCACTGATCCTACAACTAGAACAGATGGACCTGTCTGGTTTCTGCTTTGTCCAGAGGGAAAAAGGAATGGCTTTCAGCCCACTCAGTTAAAAAAAATAAAATAAAAAAAATAAAAAAAGGAAAAAAAAAGAAAGGAAGGGAGGAAATAAGCAACAAAGCTAGTGGGTTTTTTTCGAGTAAGTTAAGAGCAGCAATAATGCAGGGAAGAAACCAGCAGCTGGGATTGCAGTTTCAGTGAAAACTGAAAAAAACTGGTTTGGTTTTACCTCAAACCAGAACACGATGATAAACCAGCAACCAAGCTGGAGAAGGAGGCAAGGGAGATGTAGGAAATAAAGCTTCAAAATGGAGAAGGAAGAGGAGTAAATGTACTGTGAAAGGTAAAGCAGAAAGAGGGGAATTTAAGATACTTTTGTAGGTGAACATATTAAGAGCTACTTAATGGAGGTGTTGCTTGTATAGAGAAAACAACTCAATTGCCCTCCTGGTGCTTTGGTGCCTCTTTCAGGCAAGTTGCCTATTTTCCTCTAATTGGAAAGTGTCTTCAGTGTAAAACTTGTTGCTTTTGACCTACATGGGAGACCCTGTGTGCTCTGAGTCTGAGGACTGAGGAGAAGCCCAAGATCTGGTCAGCAGTGTGGCATCTTGGCCAGGTAGTGGTGGAAAATAGCTGTTTGTTACTTGAACTATTCCTGCTCTGGAGGCAACCAGGGGACTGTAATTTCCCAGGTGTATCCATCTTCATCATACATGTCATAGTTGACACCTTCACTTGGCAGCACAGAGGCATGAGTTACATGCTGGCAGCTGAACAGCAGGAGAGGAAGTTAAACTTCATTATTTTAGTGCAGAGAACAGCCCTCAGAGCTGAAATCCAAGGAGACCGTGCTTTGGGGCAATTTTGGGCTGACCCCTGGGCACTCTCCCCTACATGCTCATGCTTTGTCTGCAAAACCTGAAGATGGTCTAAAGAATAAAGACGGAAACTAAACCAGCCATATATTCAAGGCACAGGAAAGCAGTCTCATGTCAAGCCAGGCCTGAACATGTCTGTTTTAGACATTGCTGGTTGAGATGACTACCTTTAAGAGGGCTTCCTTTACCAGTTGGATTGGGGTTCTTCAGGCTGGTACCATATCGCCAGGTTTTCCAGATATTCTTTGTGTCTGCCAACATATCCCGGCTCCACAAGCTGGGGATTAAGAGAAACAATAAACCTAAGTGTTTGCAGCATTGTGAAAGGCACTACATGAGGTGATGACCTAATAGCCTTCCACTACCTGAGGGGGCCTACAGGAAGGCTGGAGACATCTGTTTACAAAGGCTGGCAATGACAGAACAAGGACTAATGGCTTTAAACTGGAGAAGAGCAGATTTAGCTTAGACATTAGGAAAAAGTTCTTTACTATGAGGGTGGTGGACCACTGGAACGGGTTGCCCAGGGAAGTGGTTGAGGCCCTTTCCCTAGAGACATTCAAGTTGAGGCTCAACGAGTTGCTGGGCAACCTGGTCTTGTTGGGGGTGTCCCTGTGACTGCGGGGGGGTCAGAGTAGATGACCTTTGAAGGTCCCTTCCGGCCTAGATGATTCTATGATTCTATGATTTTAGCCATTATCTCTGTTCTCATGGCCGGACAGCACCTCTCTGGAGTAAGTTCTTCTTTTGTGATTCATGTAATGCCTTACCGTGCAACGTGGTATCAAGGTGCAAGAGCTTTTGTAATTCTCTGTTTATGGTTTTATTTCGTCTACAGGACGTTCCCTGCAGGTTGATGGTTTGCTGGGTTTTTTTCTAAGATTAGGGACAGCAAAGTCACTGGCCTCGTTCTGAGTCAGAAGATCTAGCATATAATCAGTTTTCAGTTGGAGATGAATCTTGTCATGGCACCGTTTCTAAGCCTCCGAATCATTTTTAGTGAAGATAAGGGAATTATTAGCAGTGTGCAGTCATGTGATAAGCTGAAATAAATGGGAGGTGAACGTGAGGGCAAAGGCTGTGTCTGACACACCTATGAATCTGCGCCTGAAATGGCACAGGACCACACAGTCATTGCAGCTCCTATTCCCATTTGGATGCAGCAAATGCCTTTGTGCTAGCCCAGAAAATATTTATAATATATTTATACATTCTATAGAAGTACCTTCAGGGACAAATAGAGATGAAAGCTCTTTGGGCTTTGCATCTTGTACCTCCCAGAAAATCCCAGGCTCTTTCCAGCACTACTAGGTCCCATTGCATTGCTTCCATAACACCTCCAACCTTTTCCTGAGAAGCTGATGAGATGAAGACACACCTGATCTCCTCAGCAAGGTGCAGTCCACCCTGCCCAGCTGTGTCTCTTGTGCTGTGCCCTGCCCATAAACAGCAGAGAGGATCCTTGCCCCAAGATGTGTCCAAGTTTGTACACAATGAGACATGGAAAATGAATTATGGAATCATAGAATGTTTAGAGTTGGAAGGGACCTAAAAGATCACCTACTTCCAACCCCCCTGCCATGGGCAGGGACACCTTCCACTAGACCAGGTTGCTCAAAGCCCCATCCAGCCTGTTCTTGAACACTTCCAGGGATGGGGCATCCACAATTTCCCTGGACAACCTGTTCCAGTGTCCCACCACCCTCAGCATAGAGAATTTCTTCCTAATATCTAGTCTAAATCTCCCCTCTTTCAGTATATAACCATTACCTGTCTTCCTATCAGTGGACTCCCTGATAAAGAGTTCCTCCCTCTTTTCTGTAGGTTCCTGAAGGGCTACTGTAAGGTGTCCCTGGAGCCTTCTCTTCTTCAGGCTGAGCAACCCAAACTCTCAGCCTGTTTTCATAGGAAAGGTGCTCCAACCCTTTGATCATCTTCATAGCCCTCCTCTGGACCTGCTCAAACAGGTGCTTGCCCTTCTTATGTTGGGGACCCCAAAGCTGAACACATTCCTCCAGGAGGGGTCCCACATTTTGCATGTGTGGCACAGACAAAAGCCACTTGCAAGGGAAGACTGGAAGGAGCGTAGTGCTGGATTTGCTGATTCTCACACACCTTTCCTTGCTTGCACCAGGGACAGAGAGTGAAAAGCAGAGTGTGTAAAAAAAGTGGGCTAGTAAGTAGGAAAAGTTGGTATCACTGGTGGAAAAAGAGTGGTGTCACTCCAGGGATAGCAATGGTTCGACATTAAATGTTCTCCAAGAACTGAGGTTTCAACCCTGCATGGTGTGTTCTGGCAAAACAGGAGTTCAGGGATTATTGAAGTGACTGCTCCCTCTAACTGGCCTTGAAACAGTATGCAAAAGACATCCCCAAAGCTGACATCCTCACTGTCAGTATCTTTGGTTATCCAACAGATTAAATTACTTTCTTAGGCTGCCTCTGCTTTGTCAAGGTTCCTGAGAGGGTGGACTCCAAGCCCAGGTGGGGTGCATTGGTAGTGAAAGGCGTGGACAGACAAACTGTTGTTGATCTTGCTACATTCACTCCCAGGGAGAGAAAACAAACCAGCTGAAGGCTGATTTGTTTCAGGGCTGCTAATTCAGCTTCTTTTATATCAATTCAGCTCACCAGGGATGAAGGAGCCACTGACTTCAGGACTTAGGACTCTTCTGCTCTTGGTGCTGGAGAGTGTGAAGTTGAAGAAGCGATGGCATTCATTCAAGAACATATATTGGCTTATGGCTGATGCCTCATACATTGTCATGCCACTTCTCCTACTCAACAGGCAACCGGATAGAATATTTGCACCTAATATATCTGTTTGCCAGGACCAGTTGAGTTTGTGTTTCTGACTGGTCTGTAGGTCCCACTCATTTGCATTCTCCAACCATCAGCCACAACTTGCTCAGATACATACACAAGCTGCAAGTGGATTAGGCAAATTTGTTTAATTCACTTAATTGAAATCTGCTGTTCCTTTGTGTTTCCCTGGGGCTACTGACTCTGGGGGCCTGGGGAATTCATGAAATGCAGCCTCTGTGCATTTTCTACCCTGCCCTGTGGTCTGTATCTTCTCTGTCCTTCCCGGGTTGCAGTGGCCCACTTTGACAGATGTGCAGAGGATTTAGGAAGGTGATTGACAATAGAGAATTTTGTTAACACTAAGATTTTCTTCCTCTATAGCAATAGCATTTCATGGCAGCTGCTGCAGCATTTTGGGAGATGTAGAGGCTAAATCCCAGGCACAGATCTTAAGGTGGGTTGTGATCCTTCTCATGTCAAGCTCTCAGCTCCTGTACGTTGTTTATGTTGTTGATTTATGCAAATGAGGCTGTGGTTGGCTTTGTTTCTGGCAACTCTGGAAAGCAAAGCCTGTTTTTGGATGCCTGGATGCCATGTGTGGCGCTGCTGTGTGCAGGCAGCGTGGGCAGTATTTACACAGGTGCTGTTACACCTGCCTGTCTCGCTCCTGCAGGCAGGAATCTGCATCTTCTCAACAAGCAGGTCTTGTTGTGAGGCGTCTCTTTTAACTGGGGAGGAAAGCTACAGTGAGGAGAGATGGGCCAGAAGAGCTGGCAAGGGAAGGCAGTGGATTGACTTTGTAATTTCAATGTGCAAAACCTGTTACAGTGGAATGATGCTGATAACTGGGGTATGGAGGGTCAGTGGTTGAACTTTGCTAATTTATCAATAATTAGGGGAGTGGAAGCAAGCAAGGAAAATGAAAATCCAGTAGAAGTAGGACTTTAATTAAAAATATTTGTGTTGCAGCAGCAGCAGCAAGAACCTAGCTGCAGTCTGCGGTCTCACTTGGTTTAAAGCTGTTCAAACTCAGAATAACAAACAGGTCTTTGCTCCAAAGACCTTACAATTTCAGTGTAATAGAGGAATTAAAGGGGGATGCTGGGGAAGAGGGGTGAAACAAGAACTGCTGGCAGTACTCCCAGTTTGCCCTCAATATAAGCTGTTAATAATGTTGCACATGCCACAGGAATGGATAATTTGAAGAAAGGCTATTAGGAAAGTCACCAAGGCAGCTTTATGCATCTTTCTGTCTTCCAGCTTATGCCAGAGCAACTGATGCATTTGGGGTGTGTGCAATCAAAATCTGAGCTGTGATCAGTAAGTGCTGGCACAGATCTGGGAGAAACTGGTATTCCCAGAAAAAGGCAAGAGAAAGCTCAGGAGGAGTTGTGAGTCAGAAGTACATTTCTCAGTCAAGTTGGTCTCCTAGAATTTGGGCCATACACTGGCATGAGTGCTGAAGCTCAGCCCTTAACGGCAAAGCTCTCCTAAGGGCAGCTGTGCTTTGCAAAACACAGTGGAGTGCTTCTAGTGGGGCATCTCCGCTCAGCATCTCCTCCTCAGTCTTAGCTGTGAAGTATGGGGAGATCCTGGATGAACCTCACAGGGCTCTGAAGGGCTCGCTTCAGTAGCATATGAATTAGCACTTTCTGCTGTAAGATCTTTGTTGTGTCTCAGGAGAAAAAAAAAAAAAAAAGGAAAAAAGCCCCAGTACCTCTCTCAATTCAACTGCAGATGGTTTTTCCAGAAGGATCCTTGCCTAGTCTGTTAGCACTTTGGAGGTTATCATTGACACCATGAATGGAAGGAAAAATGAGTTTGCAGCTCTGAATAGCACATGGAAGAGGTCTCAGAAGAAACAGTGGCAATTCCATGTACCATAAGCTGAGCTGGAAATTGGCTGGGTCTTCTGGTGAAAATGGAGTGAATCAAGAAATGAGCTTATTGCAGAGGCCTGAAGTGGCATAAATGCAAAAAATGTTTCTAGCAAAGCCATAAGACATTCTGCCTGTCAATATTTTTCAGAGCCGTATCCGTTGTATTTGTAGTCTGACTGCCACAGGGAGGAGCAGAGGTTGCAAATCAGAATTATTGGTGGGCAACTAATTTTAGAAATGCCAATATGGCACACCGCTGCTCGTGGGTTTATTTAAATCTCTGGCTAGAAAATTGCTGGTTGTGGAGGAATTAATAAAGAGAGCTTGTTTGAAAAACATTAAAAGTGAGCTGGGTAAAATGTCCTTTGGATTTGCAGCATTTCTTGTAGTAGCTAGCTATTAAAAAAAACCAAAAAAACTCCCTCCAATAAAAACCCCAAAGTGTTCCAAGGTACAGAAAGCTTTTATGCCACACTTCTGACTCAGCAAACTGCAAAGGCACCAGGAGGACCCGCTCAGTGTATCTACTCATGGTTTTAACTTGGAAGTGTAGCCATTTTGAGTGTCACCATTGATTTCACAAATGACTCTGCTGGTGTTGAACAATGTGGCTGGATAACATACATATAGAAAAGTAAAATATGGCAGGGTTATTTTTGTCTCGATTTTGGTGTGTTAAGGCAATGCCATTAAAGCAGCTGTTATCCTCCACCACTCAACACAATGGAGGTAAAAGTTTCCAGGCCTATAGTTCCATGCCAATATCTGACTGTGGATAGTAACTCCTGGTTTGCAATGTACTTGTACGGGCACTGCCATGGATAGAAACAGGGGCTTCTTTTAATCACATCCAGCTATTCCTATGACTGTATTCCCATCTCCTCTCGGGACCCTTTCTGGCCGTGGTGTGGCTGAAGGAGGTACGAGGGCTAAGCCAAAGCAGGGGAGGGTCCCTCTGAGCACCTCCTGTGCCTGTGACCCCAGTTGCCCTCCGTGGGCCTCTGGTGCAACCCCAGGTAGTGCTTCCTCACGAGCTTCTTCTGTTTGACAGGACGGTTAATTTAATGACATTGTTGCCATGGCATGAAGAGCTGAATGGGTGGTTGTGTGACTAGTGAGGATTTGCTAGCTGTTTCCAGCGTAGGAGTTCTAAGCCTTCAATCCAAAGAATATTGTACCCAGAATTTTTATTTCCTTCTTAAAATTACCAGTGCTTTTTTGAACATATTGTTTTCTATAAATCAGTTTTTTCTGGATATAAAGCGTTCTTGGGTATGAGGTATTTTCTTTGGGGAGGGATCTTTCCTTGTTGTTTTAGTCGGCATAAATCCTTTGATATATGAGCACCTAAATTCAATGTAAGGTAGAATATTGTTAGCAAAAGAGGTTGATAACCCAAATTTGCTAGACTACCTGGGGAACAGTAGTGACTAAGAAATGTGATTACCAGAGAGAGGGGAAGGAGAGCACGTGATGGAGCACGTATCTTTCACTGTTGTGAACTGAGTGATTACTAGGCAGGTAGAGGCTGGAAACAATTGACTGTAATTGGCCTGTTGGGATTTTAATAAAACCTTTAAAGCAATTAAAATGCTTTTATTGAAAACAGGTTGGGGCATCTTTTCTAAGGAGGTCTTGACTGTAACTGCTGTTTTAAATGCTAATTATGGCTTTGTGAAAAGTCTCTTCACACTAAGTGCTGTCGGTGTGGTGTGCTCTGCTGTCCCCACTGGGTCCCACCGCAGAGGGGAGACCTGGTGTCTGCAAGATCACTGCCCTTTGGAGCACATCGTTCTGGGGTTTCTTCTTCCATGCCCCTGTGTGTGCCCCTATTCCTCTTGAAACTCAGAAAGGATTTGTAAACCGCTCCCGCAGACTCCTTTGGGTCCCTACAGCATGTAGAGAGGCAAGGGACCTGTGGGTACGCTGTGTCATGTGAGGGAGGACTATTTATAGCCAGGAGAGATGAAAAGGTAGGTATTGAAAATAAGCAGATTATATAAAGATCAGTCAAATATTTCAGTTTTCCTCTGTGTTATAAAACAGCCTTTGTTAAAACAGAAAAGCACAGGGTTTGAAATATTTCTGTATTCTCCTGGCTTGTCCTGTATCTTAGTGTTTGGAGAAAGCACAGGGATCCTTCTACAAAAAAAATTTAGTTTCATAGCTGTAGATGCTAGCATTAATTTAAGAGTTAAAAGTTGCAAAGCCATTTCAAAATTAATTGGTTTTTGGTATGGCCTCTGAATTAGGACAAAAAATTATAAAATAGGCCCTTTAGACCTGTAGTGTGTCTATTTTACCACCATAAGGCATACACACTTTAAAAGAAATTTCAATGCATTTGTTTATTGAATTTTGAATTACACTTGACCTGCCTATCTTTAAAAAAATATGTCTTAGTGGTGCAGACTCCCAGTTTTAGTACAGGTCCCAAGATACTTGCAGTCTTTCTTGCAGTCCAAACCACAAGAGCCCTTTTGTGATAATTATAGAAGCTTTTTACATGTATGCTAATCTTCTTTATTTATTCTTTTTGCCTTTGGAAGGTTTACATATCCAAGTAGTCACAGAGATGTATGTACAAGCTTTCCAAGACACAAAACTGGGAAATGAATACATCCAGCTCTCTCAAATATGCCTTAAAAAAAAAAAAGACAAAAAAAAACTTTGATAAATCATAATCTTCGAATTTTTCCTCAGTACTCAATTCTGATTGTGCCTGTGAAGGGCTGCTGCTATTGTATCTTTCCAGAAGAGCAAAAATACAGAAGATTTTTGAAACATAACAGGTTCATAGTCTTAAAAAAATGGCGTGGGTGAGATTATGAGGGCAGAAGGAGAAATAGCTGATGTAGTTAAGTGGAAAAAGTGACAAGTCTGTTCAGTAGAAATTGTGTGAGGCAATATCCCCTTTACTTGTGTGATATTACAGGAGCACCTGGCGAGTCTCCTGCTGAATGAGGACTGCATTGGGCTGCACATTGTACAGCCATGGGGTAAAATTGGATCCTTCCCTCGTGTTACCAAAAAGCTCTGGTTTCATTTTGTCATCAGGAGAGATTTTTTAGCTCTTGGACTCCCTTGGCAAGCTAATGACAAAGAGGTTGGGATGAAGGAGATTTTAATTTGTTTCTCTGAAAAGAAGCAGCCAGCAATGTAAGAATTCAGGACAGGAAGGAAATCTTTACAGGGACTGAGTTCTGCCCTCTTCTATCTGAGGCAGGAACATAATGTGATCTTTTCCTTAAATGAATAAAGTCTTTGTGAGAGCTAATTAGAGGCTGTCCATACTGGCCTCAGAACAGGACTGCAGTGCAGTACTGGACTGGCACTAGTTTTGAATGATGAACTCAGGTGTCAGTAGCAGCTGAGAATGGAGCTCTACAGGGGCCATGAAGGAGGCTGAGAAGGAAGCAAAACGACTGAAATACTCAGCAAATTAACCTGAACTGAGGTCCGTGCTTCTGTAGGCAGGCAGTTCCCAAGAGTGAACAACGTACAGAGAGCCTGGGCACATCTGCACATCACTGCCGGGTACCCGGATCCCGCTGGTTTGCTCCCACGGCTGCTATTTGAAGGCTGTTCAAGGCTTTTGCTATTTTAGTGGCTCAAAACCTTTCAATTCCATATCTATATTTATGCGCAGTCTGTGTATATTCATTTCTGTCTTTTGCCAATGCTGGTTTTCAGTTCAAACAGCTTTTCTGCTTCCCCCATTCCTCACTTTCCCAGCATAATTAAAGGGAGCAGTCATCTTCTACCTTAATGGCTTACTGAAAAGATAATATTTGTGGATCTAAGAGGGAAAGACCTAAAATCCAACCTTGTGACTTTCTTTGGTCCTCTCTGCCATTTTTGCCCTCCTTTTCCTATAATATATGACCCAAAAGTTAACTCAGACAGACTCTTACCGTCTTGTGGTTTATTGACACCAGTGTTTTTAAGTCCTCAATCAAGACCAGGCTCCTAATTTTCCTAGGCACTGCATAAGCACAGAACATAAGGACTCTCCTCCCACCTGCCCAGTTTATGATTATAACAAATAATAGAGAACACAGAACTGTGGGGCTTGAGAGACCTTGTTAATGGATGCACTTGCTCCTCTTACAGGTTTCTTGAAAATAGTTAAATTTAAACTTGGCTTCTTTTTTTTTTTTTTCCCCATATCATTTATTACAGGAAAAGTAACATAGTCAGGAAGAATGTCTAAAAATATAAGGATTGCTTTTTTTCTTACTTTATACCTTAGGATATTGGAAATGTCAAAGCTAATCTTTGCTCCTCTGGAGGAGGCTCTGGCATGTGTAGAGCCCAAACACCAGATATTCCATCCGGCTCTGTTATCCTGGGTGCTGGGAAGCAGACCAGTGGCACCTCACCTGCGTCTCCAGTAAAACCTACGGGTCTTTGTTCACCTGCTTTACAAATGCAGACTACGATGCTCATAACCTACCTGGAGGTGGTGTCAGTGGGTGCCTCTGATTATCAGTTCCCCTTTCTGATTTCCTATAATTTCTCCTATCATTTTCATTATGAATGTCTCCAAACTGTTTGAAGAGGCTCAAGGTATAAATCTGGTGATGTTTTTCTCTTTGTTTAATCAATTTCTTTTAACATCTCCTCTTTAGAGACTTTTATCCTTGATTCTAACTTTTTCATATTACTTAAAACAGATTAGTATTTCCTCTGAGTGATAACCTTAATGGGACAAATTCACTTTCTTTTCAATTTAACTTCACATCTGAAGGATTCAGTGCACGGTGTTGTTCAGTGAAGCTAAACCCCAGCTTTAGGAAGGGATCAGTCAAACAGATGATCTTTGTGCAGATGTCAGATTTATAGTCTTCCTTTGCCATAAAGTGCAGAATTAATCCTGGACATGGGCTAAGGTGTGACTGGGATTCCCTGATGATTCATGGCCAGAGCAATCCATGTTTGTAACTGTGCAGCAGAGACGAAGTTGCTGTATGTTCATGACAAGGCTGGGCACTGATTTTATGCCATTAATTTCAGACAGTGGAAACGCATTAATTACAGCCTCCTCCTTGATTTCTTCTTGTTCTTATCACAAGGTAGCTGCAGAGGTGGGGAAAATGCATAAATCATTTTGCAGGAGTGCTGAAGTCTCCCATCAAAGATTTAACAAGAGAAATGCGACAGGTGATGAGAGCAATGCACAAAGGGGAAGCATCTGACGCTGCCACGTACAGCTTTTGTTTTCAAAGCTGTGCAGATAAATGGTGACAAAGAGATAGGATAAAAATGACTGTGATTGACTAGCCCCTTTGTATTAACTTTGGGGCCAATGATTTAATGGAGAAAGAGGAGGAAGAAATCCCAAGTAACTAATAGGCATCCAGCATATTTTAATCTTTTTTTTTTTTTAATAGCTTCTAAAATTTCATTAGAATCCAGTGGATGATTATCCTGTGTTATTAAAAAGCTTCACTAGACGTCATGTGGAGTTTAGGAACATTAAAAAGCCACTGTAGTGAGGTAGAGCTGAGAAAAACATATGAAAAATAACCTTTTCTCTCCTTTGGAGTCGCATTTTATTAAACCGTCTTAGAAGGTAATTTTTCCACTTTGGAAGGAAATGGACTTTGGGAGGAAAGCTGCTTAACCTCTGATTATTTTACTTTTTTATAACACTTTCTTGAATTCCTCCTAATCATTTAATGTTCTGAACACTAGGAGTAGATGTGTTCTGGAGAATACAGACAGTTTCCCCTACACTCAGTATAACCTCAAAATCTAAGATTGGGTGAAACCTTAGCTGGTCATCTACTCCACCCCTAAACCAGAAGTCAAAGTACATTAGCATATCTGTGTCATTTCTGAAAGGTATTTGTCCAACCTCCTCTTAAAAATTTGAAATCATGTTGAGTGAATAATGCCTTAGACCATCTACCTCCATTTTATTACCTTTCCTGTCAGAGAGTTTTCCTCCATGTCTATTTGAAACCCATGTCTTCTTAACTTGTCTCTGTTTATATTCACATTTGTTTGGTAGTCTTCTTTTTATAAATTACACATCCCCCTTTTTATTCCTGCAGCAAGAGCTCATGTTGTGACACTAATCCATGAGGAATTTCCATCTGAACCACCTTATCTGGGTTCATGGTTGGTTTTGTAGCTGTGGCAGTTGATGTATTTTGTGGCGGCAACTTTCTACCTGCTGATCTGTGCATCACTGCAGACTTGTCTGGAAAGACAATCCATCAGTGGCCACAGTGATGAAAATAAAAACAGTCCTAGAGCAAGAACCAGATCTTGGGAACTTCTAAAATATATCTCCCATTAACATCTATCTTTTGAGATCTGTCAGTAAGCCAATCATAACCCATTTATTGTATGTGACTGCAGGTTTTTAAAGTCAAAATGTCATGTGGTACTAAGTCACATGCTTTTAAATACAAGCACTACAATTAATTGATCAATTGTTCTTTAATCCAAAAAAGGGACAGCTTGGAAAATGCACTTGCCGTGAGATCATGCTGAAGGGTTTAATTATACTTCTGCTTAAATTTTTTTGTTGAGATAGTCTAAAAAATCAGCATTATATTATTTACCCAGGATCAGCTTGGTTGGCTTTTAATTCCCTGGTTCATTCCTTTTATACTTTTCAATATTTAAATGATGTTGGTAGTCCTGGAGTCATTTGAAATTTTGTTTCCCAAGATTTCTTGAAATTAACTTTACTGAGAGTTCCTCATCCCTTAAAGTCTCTGGGTGCAAGATACATGTCTGTTGTTTTTTAAAAATGTTTAATTTTAGCAAAAGCTACCTCACATTCCCTTTTCATCACAGATGGCAATCTTTCTGTTCCACCCTCAGTATAAAATTCCTGCTCAGTTTGATATACAGACAAAAATATCCACCCTTTGAAAATTTCTAGTTTTTCTACTTGCCTGAGAACAGTTTTGCTGTGCGCCTCCAGCAATAACTCACATTGAAAAATATGCTATAATTATTTCAGGCTGTATCGGTCATTTCATTGTTCCCTTCATTTCCCCATTACCAGTCATGTGTTTGGTAATTTATATTAATTGCCATTTCCTTTCCATTTTCTGCCTGACTCTACAAATATATAAAAATTAATGCTTTACTGACACTTCCAGATCCCTTTTTGATATTTAAGAGGATATTTTTTTCCAGCAGAGCCATGACTTGGGGACTGTGGTTTTTGGAGCCTCCAGTAGGAAATTTGAGAACAATTCCTACTACAGTTTTCTCTTAGGATTTCTTGCTTTAAATTTGTGTTCCTGCCAGTGATGCTGACTCATCTCCCTAGGTTTGCAAAAATTAGTCCTTTCAAAAATTCTTTTACTGGTCACTGATGTGTTCTGTTTTCACACAATAAATGTAATCAGATCACCATCATAATCATCAGTATCTAAGCAACCTCTCATTTTTAGGTCATCAATTGATTTTTCTTTGTCCATCAAGATGAGATCTAGTATTCAGTTATGCTATGCTAGGTGGAAGATTTCCTATTTCAAGAAATTACTTATTTTTTTTAAGAATATCTGAGGAAGTTTTCTTACTGATTGCACCCACCCAAAAAAGGGACCTCAAGTGAGGTCACCTATAATGAATATGATGCCTATGGATCAGGTCACTTAATTCTCCATTGGGATTTAGAAACTGATAACAGGTAGTACGTAGTTCTCCTTTATGTGGAAGTATGAGCAAAAAAGTGGCTTGTTTGTTGTCACTTGGTGAGTTGGTGGCAGACCTTACTCCTATCACATTATTGTGTTATAGCTGGGAAATATAAGAGCACTGAAGCCAGAGGCTGTGGGTGCCTCTGGAATCATGTGTGGGGTAATCTTCACACATGTCCCTGATTGGGGCTCATCAGCCTGGAGGACTTTACCCCAGGTTTCAAAAGATTTTAGGTGCCCATTTCTTGTTGCAGCACATAGCTCTTTAGCTCCTTCTCAGAGTGTTGAAGGGACAGGAAATCCTGAGAAGGTGAATCCCATAAGCTTCCATCTGAAAGCCTTCTTTTCAGCATCCTGGACATCAAATGCCTCTTTCAGGCAGCAGAGAAGCATTGTGGTGGTGCTTGGTTTTTTTGCAGCAGCAAGTTAGAGAGATGCTGTAGAAGTTCTTTGGGGCCTGCTTAGCTATTTAGGTCCAGGTAGCTTGGGCGACTCTTCACATTTGATGGAATTTCTCCTATGTTAGGTAAATATTCATCTAAGATGAGATTTAGGAGAGGATGCTCTTCCTTGTAAGGTAACAACAAACCACCAAAGTATTGTACACCATGAGCTTTTGAAGCCCGAAGTCCAAAGATAAGGGGCAGTATATCCATAGTGTGTGCTGGCACATGACACGAGATAAAGCTGCAGAGCTGTTTTCTGGCGCATCTTGAGACTGTGTTTGAGGAAAACTGGGAAGATGGAGCCCCAGTCTTGGTTTCAGGCTGATGGCATCAGGAGTACCTCCCAGAAGAGACCTTGGCACCTTAAAGGAACAACTTATCATGTGCATGGGATGCTGGGTTGGATTATGCTGCTGAAGCATCAGTCCCTCTGATGACAACCAAGGTACCCTGGCTGGTTTATTCATGCAACCCTTTTGCTTTTGGGGGCTGCAGTAGTGAGTGCGTCCCAACCTATAGGTCATAAGACGTGTCCAAAGTCACACAGAAATTCACCACAGAGCTGCTGGTTAAATGTGGGCCTCTTGGTCCAGATTAACACAATATAAGCTTGGAGTCTCTCTTGTCTTGTGTGCTTTTTTCTTCAACGTGTCTGGGGTACCTGCCACACTGGGAATGGAAAAACAGTTTTGCTCCTGAAACTCCAAGTGAATATTTAAATACTTTTTTTTTTTTATTAGATGCTAATTAATATTATGGATAAGGGATTCAAGAGGATTTGGGGAGGGCAATGGTTTTAAATAGGCAAATTATTTCATTTGGAAGTACATTTACTATACATAATAATGGGTAGCTTTCTTATGGTGCTTTGCAACTTCAAAGTGCTTTGCAACTATTAATTAATTAACATGCATGCTCTTTTGGAGGTAGGAAACTAATCATTAACAGCCCTGTCTTACACACAGAGAACTGAATGATAAACATTCATGTTATTTAAACAATTTAGCCATTGTATTGCATGCTTAATTTGTCTCTGCGAGTACCACTTCTCCATACGTAATATGGATTAATGCATATGCAAATGAATAAATTAAATAGCTGTATTCAGACAGTGCATGGTGATCGGCATGCATAATTATGTGCCCAATGACTTATATTTCAGGACTTCCTTAAAATGACAATCAATCACTCATCTTTTCTTGTGTTCCCTGAAAGTCATTTGAGATTGATATTTGTCCCCAAATGGGAGATGAAAGATGACATGAGCCAAAAGGTGTCTGGGATGTCTGGGTCTCTCATGCAGTAGGTTCTGGAACAAATCTTGTAACACAGTAGGGAAACAAGCTTAGATGGTCCGAAGCTAGTGCTGCACATAGTTATATCGAGTCTTGTGCCAAAAACCCCCAACACAGTCCCTGGTGCTTAGCTGGAGCAGGGGGGCTGGAACTAGGTGATCTTTAAGGTCCCTTCCAATCTAAACCATTGTATGGTTTTATGATTCAGGTTGCCCCTGTAGAGAAGCACTGGCAAAGCTGGAGCAATGAAGTGACCCGCTCAGGCTCAAGCACTTAACATACTTTCACATGTCAGTTGAGGAAGATTCCTAATTTTCCCTCCAAACAGCTGTCCACTGGGGGCTTGAGATGTTGGTGATGGGAGATGATTTGCATCACAGACCCGAGTGGTTACACAGCCTATCCTGTAGTTCTAGCATCTTCCTGTTGCCAGGAGGCAATGTGTGTAACTTGTGATGAACTTCTCATCTCTCCATGATGAGAAGAGAAGCTGTGTTGTGAGGTTTAGGACTTGCCGAACAGAACAGAAAGGACATAAGGAAAGCTGAGGAAGACACTCTTAGGAGGGCATGGAAGGAATGTGACAGCTGAAGGAGGAAAAGCAACTGCTAAGTAAGCAGAAGCGTTACCAGGCTCAGAGACTTGGGGAGCTTAAAAAAGGCAACGGGAACAAAGCACCTGGGATTGTGTGAGAGCCTGTGGGATCTTAACAGAAGTGAATCTGTTCAGACCCTCCCCAGGCTCCCAGGACACACAATCTGTGGGTTGGTGAGAAATCACCAACATGATCTTCTGGTCTCTGCTGTGTGTGCTCCCATAAGGCTTTCTGTGCTGGAAGGTTGACTGTCCTTATCTCAGCTCCCGACTGTTCCACTAACAGTTCACTTTGTTTTTTCTATTTGCCAGTAATCCCACTTCCTTCCACGTGGTCTTTTCTAGCTCATCATTGCTCCTCTACCCTTTAGGCTCCCTTTTGCCTTCCCATCAATGTCCACTCTCTTTCTGTTTAACTCATGGTTAGACAATATACAACATTTCAATGACATTTGCAGCTCTCCTTGCAGCTCTCCTGCTACCTGCTCTCCCTCCCCTGTATTTTTCTGCCTCTTCTGATGTTCTCAGCCTGTTCTGGAGTACATTGCCCTGTCCTCTATTTATACAGCTCCTGGCATGCTTGTTTCTGATCTAAGCTGATGTTTCTAGGCATTGCCTTCATACTATTAACAGTGACGACCACGTAGCTTTTTAATTTCTTGATGCGTTTTTAAGAAAGCCTATGTTTAGCTCTTAATCTTGGTGTAGACGGTGTGTTCTTATCAATAATTGGCCTCTTAAGTTATGGGTACAGCTGAGTAAATTTCATGCTTATAAAAATGTTTGAGCAGGCAATGCATTTAGCTGACTGTGGACTGGTATTTATGTAGTGCCAGGAGAGTAAATAAAGCCTATTTGGTGGCCATTGTTATTGCATTATTTTCTCTCCCTCCTTCCTGCGCTCTCA
>BJBW01008180.1:0-37301 GCA_004320125.1 Scolopax mira
GGGCCCCCTCTCTCCTTAGAGCTCACTAATTACATTGCCTCGAGACTTCAGAAGCAGCCTGTACCTTCAGGCTCAGAGGGAAGGTGGTAATCCAGGCCCTCGGCCACAGTGAAAGAAAATCAATTAATGACATTAAGCAGGAGGAAAAAAAAGCTGAGGAACCTGAGCCTGCTGAGAACCAACCTGACAAACTACAATAATGGGCTACTCGGGCAGAGCCCATGGTTGCCTCAGCCAAGATAGTCATCCAACAGCACAACTTTTGGCGCATCAGCCTAGAGACTCCGAGGTGGGAAGAGCAGGGTGCAAAGTGGGGGGCAGTAGAAGGCTACACACTTTGCCCCAGATGCCCGAATTCTTCCCTGAGTTGAACAGCAAGGCTGACAAAGGGCTTGGTTTGACACAGGTTCTCTTGACTGAGCCACCCCAGCATGAAGCATGGACCCCCCACCAGCATCTGTCAGGATTTCAGCTCTCTTGGGCTGTGTTTACTCACTCTCTATGCCCTGACAGGGCCCATAAAGGAGAAGACGAGCCAAAACTTAAACGTACTTTTAAAGGCGATTCTGGTGGCTGCAAAATACTTTAATTTTGATGTACACAATCCCAGCAATAAAGCCATCCCTTCTTAGGCTATTTTCAATATATTAAGAGCATATCGAGGTCTAGGAGACAATCTTCCACGGCACAATGTAAGCAGTAATTAGTCCCTCTTCACGCTGCTCTTTTTTGATCAGTCTATCATCCTTCTTCAGCAAAATGCCAAGATGTACATCAAAGACTCTAGAGAGTACTCACTTTCAGGCCCAAAAAAATACACACAGATGTGCAGCAATTCTTGACTCTATCCCTTCAGAGGTGCCTATTGTGAGTTGTAATCATTTTGTGCTACCCTTTAACACCCACTTATCCTTACACTGACGACTGAAAAATGCAACTCGTGCACCTCATTGATTTTCATTCACCTAATCCCAGTTTCTGGCAAATTCCATTACCCAGCTGAGAGGGGAGATAGTCACTCAGTGCTACCCTAAACCAGTTTTTCTCTACCCATGGAAGCTGGCTGGGCCACTGGGAGGGTGGTGAGACACTAGAACAGGTTGCCCAGAGAAGCTGTGGCTGCCCCATCCCTGGAGGGGTTCAAGGCCAGGCTGGATGGGGCTTTGAGCAACCTGGTCTGGAGGGAGGTGTGGGGTTGGAACTCAAAGGTCTTTAAGGTCCTTTCCAACCCAAACTGTTCTATGATTCTATGAAGCTGAATGTGCCAACAACTGGTTTGCCAAGAAAGATGGAAGTCTAGAAATTATGGCAAAGCTCTCATTTTGCACGCAGAAGTCTGAGCGTGCGGGCACTGCCCACGGAAAGCACACGGGACTGGTTGGAGAAAAGCTCTTGACCTAAAAGCAAGGTACCTCTTCAGTGGGTTGCCCTCCCTTTGGCCTCCTGTCACCAATACGGTCCCCAGCGTGCTCATGGGAACCCTGATGCTAAACCAAGAGCCTCACAGCGAGGATGGCATACACTGAGCACGGGCTTAGGTGCTGCTGCAACACACCCTCCAAAATATGTTCTAACGTCAACTGTTGAGTGTTGCAGCAAAATATCATGGAAGGGCAAACAATGTGGTTCTCCCGGTCGGGGCAGTACCTGCCGCACAGAGCATTCCACCAGACGGCCCAAAGGAGAACCTCACACGAGGACTCAGGGTGACCCCCACGACCGCTGTGTCCGAATGGCCATAAACCATCGGCCAAGATGTTTTTCGGGGGTTTTTTCCCCCTCCCTTCTGTAAATCACAGGGTGAGGAAATGAAATAAAGAAGGAAGAACAGCTGGGAAGAGCATGTAAGAAGCTGTGGCATAAAAAGCCCTGGCTTTTCTGTCCTGCTACATCTCCTTCTGACTTTTTAATATACAAGACTACAGCCCCACCTCCATCCTTCACTGAGCAACCAGGATCTACCTCAGAATTACCAGGCTAGAAGCATCTAAAGAGAAGTCTGTGCATCTCCTACTTATTCAGCTCCCATCTCCCAACAGAGCTATTCTGCTCTCTTCTTCCCTTGATTGCCTTCTCCAGATTCTCCCTGCACTCATTTCAGGCCCTTACAACTGTGAATTACCTGGATGCAGGTGTCTGCAACCTAGTCGAAAACGCACAACTATCTTTACAACAAACTAAGCACGCTAAAAAATAAGGCAAAAAAACCCATTATGCCTTTTTTCTCGCACCCAACAGAAATTTAATAAAGACTTGGTTTCCTGATGCACTAAAAAATTTCTTTTAAAATTAAAAGTGTAAACTAGAACTTGGCTTGGTGGCTGTAACAACCTCCTTCCGCCTCACTTTTTCCCCAGTAAAAAAGAGAAAGAGCTGCAAGTGAAAACATCTAGGTGAGAGAGTGTGTTTTTGTGTTAGGAAACTTCTTGGTATCTAACACAAATAACCTCATCATGCTGTGAAGACACTGAAGGGGGGGCCAGCAGTTCAGAGTACCAGCAAACATGAAGTCACGCAGAAGAAACAGCTGAAGATGGGGTGCTACCAAGCAAGGGTTATGCTATCCCTTATCTCCTCTGGAGGCTGGTAAAGGGCTTTCCAGAGTCCTGCTGTGAATTTGTCTCACTGTTTTTTAAGGGCCCTTAAAAATGTCATTTGTCAGCAAGTAAATCCTGGATGTCTGGTTACTTTCTGCAGGGAATGCTCTTTGCTGGGCTGCAGCTTGCCAGGGGTCAAATATGACAGAAATGAAGTGTGGCTAATAGTGATTGAAAAGGATTCCTACTGTTTGTGGCCGGTGCTGGTTATTAGAGAGGCCAAATTTGTGGGACAGAAAGCAGCAGGAGACAGTAAACTTTCCCTAAGACTTACTAAACTTTGAGTCACCTCTGCTACCGGTGCCGTTCTGTCAGACCTATTTGGAGAAAGCTGATATTATAATTACTAATCTCAGCCAGGGCTTAATGTGCAACCTGAGGCACTCCTCTGCCGGCCGTATAATTAGGGATGGGCTGGGGAGACCCGCAGGCTCTGCCTCTGCCCCCCACCCTCCAAGGCAGGGGATTGGGTTTCCCCTCCATCCAGGCTGCCGGTGACAGGTAAACCAGCAGCAGAGCCGCTGGCCTGCAACCAGAGAAAATTATTATTGTCAAAACCCACTGCCCACTATTAAAGGTTTGAATGTCACCTCAAAAGAGCCCCTTTTCTGACCCTGAAGCGGTGGCGTCTACGGGGCTGTTTGAAGCAGGTTTCGTCCCCCTCTCGGGCAGCAAATATCGATGGCTGGGAACATTTTTTGTTTTATTATTTCCTCTGCCCCTTTCCCCACCCTACTGTTTCAGCACCTGCTGGATTAAACTTTCACATAAAATCAGTTTTGGCTGGATATAATTTAACTTTACCCTCTATGGTCTCTTTCATACATTGTAAACACATTCCTTTAAACCCAAAGCACAGCTTATTATTAACAAGTTCAGCGGTGAGAATGTTTGGCCACCAAAAGGAGATAAACCACCGATTGTAAAGAGAAAAACGGGACCTTATTCCAGCAGATGCCCCAGAAAGCAGCAACGCAAAACCCACACGTGGACCGAAGCCCTGATGCTGTAAAACCCTCTATAGATGCTGAGTTAAAGCCAGACAGCAAAGGGGTGGTACATCCCGGCCTGAAATGAAGTGTGGACAGAAACACTGTGCAGGATGGGGCCTGGAGGACCGGTCCCACCACAGATTGATCACCTCGGCGGGGTGCTGAGCAGGCTATTGACTTCTATAGCAATAGAGGGGGCTTAGCACCTCGGAGCATCAAATTTCCCCAGCCTGAAAGAGACCTGGGCTCTGGAATGGATTAAAGTCACATGTGATGTATTTGGAAAGGCCTCAATTCAGTCTCAGCGCTCAGTAACAGCAACCACCATTTATTCTGGTTACTACAATTCATTTGGACAGTGTTTACAATATCGTCCCCTTCCTCCATTATTAGACAAACAACTTTGATAGGTAGCCTTTTATTTTTTACAGCGTTTCAGAGCAGAATAAACGCGCGGCCCAAGTTATTTATGGAGTGAGCTTTCTGTATGAGGTGCCTTTGCCAAGGAAGTGTGAATTCACACAGCGCGCACGCCGTGCGTGCACAACCAGAGTACAGTGGCCCCCAGCAGTCAGCAGGGAAAGGGGGAAAGGAAAAACACATGCAAGACACCATCTTTGACATGTCATGTCATCGGAAAATCCTCCCCATAAACTTTAGGGAGCGTTTTGCTGACTCAGAAAAGGGATCAGAGCTGGTACACGGGGCTTTTCCCATCAGGCAGGGCAGTGAGAGAAAAAAACCTCGTGGTTCATTGCCCTGTTTGTGGCTATTCCTCAGGGAATGCCCTGTCACATGTTTGGGACAGCGTGGTTGGCATTTGGTGGCCAGGAATATTGCAGATGGTTACGGTAAAGCAGACTCACTCAAAAGGTTTTCTCACAGAATCACAGAGTATTTATGGTTTGAAGGGACCTTTCAGATCATCAAGTCCAGCCACAAAAAAAGCCTAAAACTAAACAAAAAACCAACCAGCCAAACAAAAAACCCACACCACACCCACCCATAAACAGACACAACCCAACAATCTCAGGCACTAGAGCATGCCCTGAAGTGCCATGTCTACACGCTTCTTAAATCCCTCCAGGGATGGTGACTCCACCACCTCCCTGGGCAGCCTGTTCCCGTGCCTGACCACCCTCTCAGGAAAGTCATTCTTCCTAAGATCTAATCTAAACCTCCTCTGCCACAACTTTAGACCATTTCCTCTGCTCCTGTCATGATTCCCTTGGGAGAAGAGGCCAACCCCCATCTCTCTACACCCTCCTTTCAGAGAGTTGTAGAGGGCAAGGAGGTCTCCCCTCAGCCTCCTCTTCTCCAAACTCAACATGCCCAGTTCCCTCAGCCTCTCCTCATAGGACTTGTTCTCCAGACCCCTCACCAGCTTGGTGGCTCTCCTCTGGACATGAAAAAAAAAAATTTTAAAGAAAATTTTTCAAAAAAACCCTTTTCTTTCTAAAACTTTTAGGATGAAGATTATTATTATTTTTTAATTAAAGGAAGATTCAGAGGAAAGGAGCAAGAACAAGATGAACAGGTTTTATTTCACATGTTTTTGACATCTGCTACTGCATAAAAGCTCTCCTGCAGGCAGGCTAGCAGAGACCTTCACTGAAAACCACGTGATTGACAAATTCTGAATTCCTGTGTTATCCAGCAGCTACAGTGCACTATCACTTTGTGGTTGTTTCATTTCTGATCCTTCTCATCCATGCAAAGCTGCGTGGACATCACCAAAGGAGCACTGGGTCACGGACTCAGAAGTTTATGGACCAGTTGGACAGTTGTAGTAAGTTTAACAGTATGCATGTTTATAAACATCCACCAAAGACTTGCTGTATTTCTTTGTTTCAATTAAAACACAGACAAAAATCAACCTACAAGCATCTCTTGCTGCCTCATCCACTAATTAGGCTCCCAGTTGCAAATGCTGGGACCATACTGCAGCTGAAAAAACCACCCCAGCACACCCCTCACCCCCTACATATACAAATAATGAATGAACTCAACACGTCAATAAATCAAAGAGACTAAACAGCTTGTCAGAAAAGAAACAACAACAAAAAAGTCAAATAAATAGCATTGACTGCAAGCTCAGAAGCGTTTGCTTTTCAGAATGAATGCAGTTCAAGTGTTTACTGGATGTTCAAGACAGAAAGTTGATTTGAGGACAGAAAAGTGAAAAAAAACCTCAAGGGCTGCTCTGTGACAGAAACTGCAACATATTATTGTCCTGCTCACAGGGCAGGTTTCTCAATATGACTAAAAAGTTTGGAAAAAACTCACTTTCTTCAGGCCTCCATAAAAACATTGCGTTCTTCAACACAGATGAACCAAAATCTGCATTATCTGTCAGTCCTCCAATTTCTCGCAAAGAGCTTTTGGAAACCATCCCCTCCATCTAGACAAGATCAAAAACCCATGTTGCTCGTCACTGTAATGTAAAGTTAAATAATAATTTCACATGTCATGTTACAGGAATGATTGATATAAATAAATCTGGGGTTGTTTGATAAGAAATATACAAACACGTCCCCTCTCTTTCAGAAAATTTCATACGAGCCAAAGCCAAGCCTCTAATGTTTTTTATCAGATCATTCCTCATTTTGAATATTTTCCCACGACTTAGTGCATTTTTTAATAAAAAGATAAAGTCTTTTTATAGGATAGGCTTTTCCTTGCACAGTTAATACTGGAGCAATCTCAGGTCTTCTTTCAAAATATTTGAAACCAGACTTGCTGCATTAACAAATATGAAATAGAGCAACAGCAAAAGATTAAGTCGTGTCAACTCTCACCATCTCTGCTCTTAAATTATACTCATTTATAGCACAGCAGCACCTAAGAGCCTTCCACACGACCCCTTGCACTAGAGTCTCCCCACTGAGCTGCACAGGAAGATGCTGTCTGAAGACTCCAGACTCGGGAACTCTGATCCTCCAGTGTGACCTGTGCACCAAGATCCTGTGTCTCCAGCTCTGTGAGGAAGAGCCTCTTTCCAGCTCAGAGAAGAAGATGACTGGGAGGAATCACCGCCTGTTTATCCGGATATTAAAACTGCCTGGAGCAGCAACACTTGATGCTAAGAAACATTTTGGTCAGGCGTGCAGAATAATGCCATCCTCACCTGAGATAATTTAGGTATCAGGAAGAAATTTTTCACTACAAGGCGGTGGGGCACTGGAACAGGTTACCCAGAGAAGCTCTGGATGCTCCATCCCTGGAGGGGTTCAAGGCCAGGCTGGATGGGGCTTTGAGCAACCTGGTCTGGTGGGAGGTGTCTCACGGCAAGGGGTTTGAACTCAATGATCTTTAAGGCTCCTTCCAACCCAAACCATTCTATGATTCCATGGTTCTACAATTAGAGCAAGGCTAACCTTCAAACGGTGGCCATTATCCTGCTGTAGCTTGATTTTCCCTCTGGAACAGGTACTGCCAGAAGGCAGAGAGACAAACCAGCACAGAGGACCCTCTCGAAACTTGCCACCTTTTGTGAATACAGATAATTTTCACACCAGTCCCTCAAAACTGAAACACAGTACCTCTCCTTAAGTATTTATCTTTGACCCCGACTCCTTGGAGTTGGCATGGTCAACAGCGTGCTGTTCTCCACTCTTGTTCCTACACAAGACAGAAGCTGTGCAAGACATGCAGAGGAGCACACAAGAACTGATGAACGGAGCTGCCTCGGGAGTCTAGTTTTTACAGATTTCTCAACTGGCCGTGGCATTCCCAGCTGCGTGGGAGTCTGAAGTCACAAATACGAGGTGTGCTTTCTTAAAATAAACATCAGCCTCAACTCCAGAGAAGAGTCTTTGGTGTTATTCACTGCAGCTGCAGTTGGCTACGTGAATATTCCCTCCAGGGAGGGGAGTAACTCTCCGACGGGATAAGCTTCCTCAGCCAACTTCATACCAGACCCACCATAACGAGCTTTTTAGGAGCTGGGGTGTGTACAGGAGGGACTGCCACCACAAATAAGAGCCTGCCCCAGGAACTGGCAAGTACCCCCTCCAGGGAGACAGTTTTACTGTCCTTGTGCAGAAGAAAACCTCAAAACTTTTCTGAGCTTCCTGCCAGCTTTCCTCCGGCACGTCGAGAGCCAGCAGGCTCGGGGAGGACACAGTTCAAAACCTGCCCTTCCATGTCTTATTTCTGCACCTGGAGGTTTCATTCTCATGACCTGGGCAGCTAAATCTCCTCATCTGAGAAGGAAGGGGAGGGACTTGTTTACAGAGGGAATTATTTCCTTCTTTACTGAGATGAGTTGCCTCAGTGCTGACTTGTTTTATTACTTTTAAATTACAATCGAGTACGCCATAATTTGGCCAAGCTTGACATCTGCTTTCACTAGCTCTCAACATTCCCAAAAGCTCTTCAAGAAATGCAAGGGAACCACTTTGGAAAAGCAAAGCGTTCACACCTCAGCACACGTAATTAGAACGCTACAAGGATTTAAGGTTTTAATTCTTTCTTTTCCTTTTCTTCTTTTCTTTTTCTTTTTTTTTTTTTTTAGATTTCTAGCCCTGTTCAAGCTTTCACTTCAGGTTTCTTAACATACGTATAGTAATAAGTTAGGTCTATGAAGTCATGCATCCATGTGGAAATTCACACCACTGCCTCAAGAACTCCATCACAGCCCTGTCCCACACCTCAGCCAAAATCTGTAGCCTTCAAAAAAAATCCCTGTGGGGAAAGAACCACGACACACTACACCTTTGCACCTTAAAATGCAAAGCTGTTGTCTAAGTAAGTCTGCTTTTCTGTACGTACTTGCCATTCTCTGGTTTTTCCCTAATGCAGAAAGATGTTATTTTCCTAAAAGAAGGGAAAGGGAAAGCCTGGTATTGCTTTTCCCTACTCCTAGAAGGGAGTAACAAAAAGAGGTTAACCATTAGCCCAACTATCACACCTTAGGCCAAACAAACCAGTGGGATCCAGTAGGTAAAAATCTGCTGATTTACACGTGGCAGAGCGTGGTCATTTACCCCTTGCTGTGCCCAGGATTCTGAAGGACTGTATTTTCCTTTTGGTTTATTTTTTTGGGGGTGTGTGTCAATATACATGCTGCTGTGTGCTCAAGGAAAAATTAATGCTGTAGCAACATTGTCCCTTCTGAATGTACAACCAGAAGCACAGTGCAAGAAATTCATGGAAATAACAGGATCCAATCCTTGGAGTATTTTTCGAATCAATAGTCCCTTTATTTATATTGTAGCTGCATTCCAATTTATCACTTACAAATATCCTCTGTAATAAATAAGGGAAGGAAGTGGAAATATTACAATGAAATTGTAATAATTCAATCCTGGCTCTGCACATAATAAAGTTGCAGAGGGAATCTGTGCTTTTTTGGTTGCCACTAAGCATCAGGAACAACTGATGGTCTTAAGTTAACAAGCTAATATTTCATCCATGGATACCAGAGTGATAATGGCTAAATATGCCAGTCGAGGGAATGAGCACATGTGCAGCTATTTGCCTGACACAACTTCTGCTGTCATGGCCTATTAAAACCAGTTTACATGTGCATGTCGAATTTGATGAATATGTATGTGACCTCTTTCATAGCTATCACTCATTGGACTCTAGCCCTCGTGGCAGAAAAAACCAGCACCTCTCATTAAACACAGCGTGAGTTACAGGCATGTTATGTTAATATTCCTTCAGAACTTTAGGGGGTTTTCTTCTCCTTTTAATAAATCTTCAGAATAAAATAATTTAAAAGTATCATTAAAAAAAAAAAACAAACCCAACTTTCCTATTTCTTTCCGCTTCCACTTGGTGAATGTGCTTTGAAATTTTCCTTATCTAGCAGAAGAGAAGGTAAATGACTTTATAGATAACACATTCACCTGAGAGTAGCCAAATGGCACTTCTATATAGGGTCTTGGACAGATTTAGGTACTTTTAAAAAAAACCAAATCAAAACCTCACCTAAACCAGAATGGATTTTTTAGGTAAAAATGGGACTTGCCTGGCTTGAACATCACACTTGACCCAAATCTGAGCAGTGCTACGTATTAGAGTCCATCCACGTGCAGGGACTGGTCCCTGTCCCCTCACAGTTATCCCGCTTCCTCTGCGCTGAGAGGGAATGGGAACCGAAAGCACGAACGACATCGCTACGGAAAGCGCTTTCACCCCATTTCTTACAGAAATTGAAAAGCCTCGAGAGGCAGAGGAAAGCATCCAAGCTTTTGGTGTTTATGAGAATCCAAATGAACCTCGGAATCTTCCCAGGTTTCTTCACTGCTGTTTAAAGAGCATAAATTATAGAGTATAAGCAAGGATGCAGCCAGATTGCACAGTCCATATATGGCAAATATTTACTCACATGAGCATTTCCACTCCATCTGTTCTGCAGATAGAGTAAATATTTCACAAACTGACACTTAATTTGGTAATACCAAACCAGAAAAGGCACATCCACGCAGGCATGGGAACTTTGGACCGTCCACAAAGAAACCCACAATCTCCTCCCAGTGACACAGGCTTGATCCACTGGGAAGTAGGTTTGCAGCGCTGTGCAACAAACCCAGGAATTAATGTTATAATTTAGTTTTACAGGGAAAGCTGCTGCACCCCAGACCATCGCCAGCTCCCTGTGCTGGGGTAAACCAGTCACTGAACAGCCCATCTGAACGAGTCCCACCTCAGCACCTCATCCAAGAGGCCCAAGGAGTCAAAGAGCTCCTTTCTCTCTCATTTGCAATGAGGAGTCACTTCTCGTGACTTCCTGGGTCCCTGACATCCTGATAGTTTGGGATTCTTAATTTAGCCACGAAATTAATAGTCAAAATCTGTTTGCTTGACTGCTACACCCCAACCCCTTGACTCCTACACCCCGACTCTTGACTGCTACACCCCAACCCTTGGCCTCAGCTGGGGAATGCCATAAATGAGAGAAGAATTCAGCACCAAAATAATGCATTGGCATTATTCACCTTCTGGACTGAACTAGTGCATGAAAGAAAAACAGATTTCCATCAGAACATTCCACCTTGAGGGAGGGAGGAAAACAAAGCGCACCTTGGTAATTTCAACAATATTTTTAAATTTTCTGAAGTGAAGCTTTACAAGGGTGCTCTAATTCCTACCTTATGCTACTAATGCCAAAATACTTGTTTTGCCGAATCAAAAACTTTTCATTAAGGTAAAAGCTTTTCAACTTGATTGTCAGTTTAATTTAACTTTGATTTTATATCAATTTTATTTCAATTCTATTAATAATGACATTGTTTTATTTCACCATGTTTCAAGAAAAATTAAATTTTTTCAATGTTTCCGTATCAGCTGCTCGGGGTTCTGTTGCAAATACTCTGGAGTATATTTTGAGACAATTACTCTTCTTCTTAAGCCAGTCTGAAAACAAACTTTGAATTCTTAGAATTCCCATTATCTATTTATGCATAAAACTATGTTCTGCAACTGAAAAGTTCCCAAAGACAACAGATTTGAAAGAAAAGAAAATTAAAAGAAAATTTACAAGAAACACAAAGACAGGAAAAAAATCCAAGTCACTTCAATGCTTATGTTAGATCAGATACAGAGACCAAATCTGGCCCATAAAGGACATTTACATTAGCTGAAATTCCTGCCCAAAAGCTTTGAATGAAGAAAAGGAACCTAATCACCCCACTTATATTTAGCAAACTTGACAATGGAGAGAGCTGAATTTTTTCCCCAAGGCAGCACTGTTGGTAGAGTTTCAAGATAGGGCTACAAAGTCATTTATAAAGCTCGAGTTTATTATTTTTTTTTTCCCCAACCTGCCTTTTTCTACGGCTCCAGACCAGCTCTTTACTTTGGGATCGATCCCAGCACCTTCCTTCCCCTGCCATGGATGGGGCAGTTCCCATCGCATCCTTTCTGTGACAGGCTTTTCTTAGGCATTTCTCACTGCCACATCTGAATTGTCACTCCCTGCCAACACCAGCAGGGTTCTGCCTCCTCTGCCTCACCTGGAAAAATACGATAAAAAGCTAAAACCAACCAAAAAAAAAAATCAAAATCCACTACTGTCAAACCAGACATTTTACCCAAACCAGACCTTAAACCCCTTCTCCATACATAATCCCACATTTTTTTTCGGTTCACACATCCCGTTTTGGAGCGGAGCGTGTCTGAGATGAGATCAATTAGTGAATGCAAAGCCAGGGCTGCAGGCACGGCAAAGTGAACTCATAAATGCCATTTTTTGCAGGTGCTAAGCATGCAAAAATGACAGACAAATTCTTCTAGAAATACAAATGCCAGGAATGTAAGTGACATTGTATAACAGCTAATGCAAAAACCCCCACAACCTTGGCTGATTCAAAGAAAGGACAGAAATAGATACGACATAACTTTGGGATTTGACGAGGAAAAATATTGCCAGGACACCAGAAATAGATGACAAACACAAAAAGTATCTGCTCTAGCTCATCCCAGGAACTGATACCCACGGAGAACTTTCCACAGTCTGTTTCGAAGGTTAGAAAATGTCCATATCAAATTACAGGGCACTACACACTTTCCCTATCAGCTTTTACTTAATTAAAGTAATACTGAAATAAAATGTTCCTGCCGTATTCCCTTGTGGCCAAAGAATAGAAGTACCTATTTTGAGTCTCTGAAATCAGATACACGTTTCCCTTTAAACAGACACTTTCTGGGTACATATCAAGATAATTTAAACAAAACTAAATTTAATTCAATAAAAGTCTTATCGTTCTCACGTGGCATAAAACAAAGAAGAGTTTAAAAGATCCCCAGGGTAATCTTCTGGTACCCACAGTTATAGCCAAACACGCAATCTCTGCTAATAACTCTTATTTACATATATATTAAACACGTATACCATTAGGAGATAAGTAAGTATTGATAGAGCCATGAAGTTTAGTGGTTCCTTTGAACACATATTTCTAAAGTAAGTACCTTACTTACAATTTAATAGAAATTCTGACTAATTTAGAGATTGTGAGCTAGATAGGTATTTCTAGGAGTTCCTGGGAAGTTAAGCCTTTGAAAAAAAGAGAAACTTGCTAGAGATGTCTATAGGAGAAAAATAATCTCAGCTTTTCAAGAGGTATTAAAAATTAGGCAGTCCAAAGCAGAAATGCACTCATTCCTCCATTAGGAAAAAGCTAATAAAGAAAAAACCTGAAACATCCAAATATTGTTATACTTTTTTCCACCTCCCAAGAAAAAAAAAAAAGGAAGAATCTTTCTCTGGCCTCAGCCTCTTCCCTACTATTTGATAACGAACATGAAAAATCGTTGAACTGAATTTCATAAACCTGACCTTTACTCTGAAAGTGATATTAAATTAATGCAGAAAGAAGCAGCAAAATTATAATTTTAGATTTGAAGACGGTCACTGGGCTAAGACTTGGACTTGACAAACACAGTTAAATTCACTAAAAAAAAAGACAAAGTGTAATCTCTTTGATACAAGAAAGCACTTCTGAAAAAAAATGCCTAAATGGCCCTAAATGGTGGGAAGATTTAGATTGGATGTCAGGAAACATTTCTTCACTGCAAGGGTTTTATCAAACATTGGAACAGGCTGCCCAGGGAAGTGGAGGTATTTAAAAGACGTATGGATGTGGTGCTGAGGGACATGGTTTAGTGGCAACTTGGCAGTGTTGGCTTATGCTTGGACTTGATGATCTTGCAGGTCTTTTCCAACCAAAACTGATTCCACGATTCTTCTAAAAAAATCTTTTGAATGTTACTTTGGTATTGCAGGTTTCAAAAGGCACTGCTTTCTGCAGGGTTTACTGAGTGCTTTTGGAAATGCAGCCTTAAACAAAGACATTTGGAATTAACAAAAAAAACCTTTGCTCTTAACCAAAGCACTTGTTGACATCACCAACTGCACTCTAAAAATCTCTGGAAGGCACCGTGTGGGGCATGGACACGGGTACCAAAGCCCTGTTGGAGAAACCAGCAGAAGGCCTGGAGCGGTGGCATTTGCCACCACGGCCCTGGAGCCCGTCCCATGGCCATGTCTCGACGCCGGTGGCTCCCAGTGACTCATTTTTCGATGAAAAGCAAATTGCTACTTTCTACCCCAAGAAAGGGTGGCCAACTTGCCACGTGGAAGAGCTTGGTGTAACTGGCTCTGCCTTCTCCTTCACGCTAATTCAGAGCCGGCTCCCCAGACTGCACCAAGAGCCTGCAGAACTGCCCAGGCAACACGTTTTGCCAGCGTGTATATTTGCCCTCTCTCTTTTTATTTTTTATTTTTCTTTTCTTTTCGCTGGGACGTGGGACTCGTTTCCCTCCTGCCCACGTTTCTTCCCGTACCACTTCAAATGAGATGGAAGTTGAGGCAAAGAGGGGAGTCCGTGCTTGTGGCAGGAGCATCGTGCATTAAGCGAGTTTATTTTGGTAGCACTGGGTTCTGTCTCTAGTCACTGTCTTTTTACACATAATCAAAGCGGGAAGATTTATTATAGGGAGCACTAAAAATATGGCTTGAAAAGAGCAAAAATAAAACCACAGACTCGCTGTACAGCTGTGGCCTTAGGAATGTGACTGGATTCAGTCTGCAATGGGGAGTGGCAGCGCTGTCAGGTTTCAAATGGGACTTATTTGCTCTTGGAAGCAAGCTCTCGGGCTCCCAGCACAGCCCTTGAAATAAAAAGGAGACTTCTTTACGTGACACACGGGCCACCGTATCTACACACCAGTCCCCAGCAGCAGCAGCATCTCTGGGATGCCAGATTTTTTTTATTATAAAACTCAAGGCTCAGTGCATATTGCCTAAAAATCCAATGTCGAGAATAAAGAAACTGTAGACACCCACCCACCCACCCATCAAACCCCCTAAGCTTCCGTTTTTGCTTCTTCATTTTAAATATATTCATAGCACTGGTGCTTGTGGGGGAAAAAAACCTACATCTTGAAACAGGATAGCCCCTAGCCAGATCACACGTGGAAAGACAAACTGAGAAAAAAAATCCTGCATGAATTATTCTTGTGAACTAACAAATGGATGCCTTCAAAGCCCATCTCATGATATTTTGAACAACTGAAACTGGGCAGCAGGACTGGGGCTCGTCATCACTACACCCAGTATCACAGGCAATAACACACTCTCTAATTCTGAGACCAGGGGTTCTCTTTTCTTTTCCATTTTGGTGTATAGCTACAGATCTGGTATTCAAAGGTCTGAAAAATACTTTTCAAAACCAACTCAGTTTGTGCAACTTGTACACAAGGATCGTGGAGACACAGTTCCCCAGCCAGTCATCTGGTCTGCAATGGGCATTCTAGGCTGACAGTGAGGAGCATCCTCTGCGTTCCAGCCTCATTGACGACATAGAACCCAGCACCCTCGTTGCTTCCCCTGTCCTGGCACACCTGAGCTCCTTGCCAATCCAAAGAAGTCACCTGGAGAACATCTTAGAACATTTCCATAAGCTGATCTTAAGGAATAGTCAAGCACACATGCTCTTCAGTGGTCAGCAAATGAGCTGCACATCTATATTACACGGCAGATATCACCACAACTCTCTTGCCACCTCACAGCTAATCAGCATAAGCTGCACATCTAATTAATTTATCCTCAATTTCTAGCTACAGGAAGATCTGAATAAAGCTTGCTGTGACATTCAGCATGGAGTCAGTAAGATGCACTGGGCTGCTGGAGCCCTCCAGCTTGATGGTTTTCCTAGCTGAGCCTCTCCTTATAAGTTAGCTTTAAACAGTGGCGATGAAAAATCAAAAAGAGAAAGGAGCTGACACCCCTAAAACCACTCTGCATACAGCCATCTGACCCTCTGGAAGGAGGCAGGTTTTCTTACTGACTGCAATTTAGACATTTGTGGATCTTGAATAAAAGACACTATCATAAAGCTTTTAAATTTATGGAGGATATGAGAAAGCACCTTCCAGAATATAGTTTTTTTTTTCTCTGTATATGGTAGCAATCCATAGACATAATGCATGTCTATAAAGCAAGGACAGCAGAAGATGACGTGGGCAGAGCAAGGATGTAACAGCCTTGGTCAGCATTACACAATACATAAGGTTTTATCTCCTGGTTCTTTGCCTGGTGCTCTGCAACTGTGCCAAACCATTACACCCTAAAAATATTTCCACTGCGATAGAAGTTGAAACCAAAGGGAAGCAAAGTTCAGAGGGCTTTGGAGCTCTTATTCACAGATGTGATAGCCTTATGTTTCAGTGCATTTGTTCCCTTTGATAGAACGTACTCAAAGACGTAGTTTTCAGATACATATAACATACATTTCCATTTTCTAATAACTTTTTCAGAACTTTCAGAATAAGTTGGTCTGGCTTTTTATGGATTCTTCACAAAGAAGATAGTAAAATATTCATGAATTTGGCATAGGGTGCTCCAAGTCTCCCCGTATTCTGCTTGATATATGTAATACCAACACCATCTTTCCTATCTTTAAACTCTGGAGGGAGACATAGGCTCCACAAAACACAAGAGAAAATCCTGACTGGTTTGGATTATAGATTTCAGCCCTAATTTGCCTCTTTGATTCATCATAGCCAGCATAAATTATGCAAGTCATTAAATACACTGGCCTTCCCCATCCAGATAGAGCTGCTGACTTCCTTCAGGAGTTATTTAAACTTGCACAGAAGTTATTTGAAGGGTATTTACTCTTGGCCTCTCTCCATCGGGCTCAGAGGGGTCTTTAGGTGTAAAAGGGGACACGTTATGAAGGCAGGTGCATCCGCTGCTTCACTCACTGACCTTTCCACAGGACAGCATGCAAAAAAAAAAGACAATAAAATTTCAATTTCCCTCTCTCCCACACCAGGCCCATTGCAGCAGTGGCTCCAGTGCAGTCCCACACTTCCCAGAGCCTACAACTTGACGTAGGCTAAATAAGAAACCTCAGGGATTTCTCTCACCTTGTGGAAAGGCCCCAGAACGACTTGATGGGGTACGAAATCTCTCCTTTAAAATATGGAGGCCTGGGCTTTGCACAGGGTGATAATGTATTAACGCCTACTTTTTATGTAAGGAGCTAACACCCATGGAAGACTCAATATATCTCCGTGTAGCTGTGTTATCACCATTTGCAGAGAGAATGAAGGGGGAGTGCAGGCAAGGTCCTGGGCAGCCAGCCCAAAGCAGGCACAGTAAATACATCACCATTTTTATGCTCCACTTGAGTCTGCTGAGTTGCCCTCGCTACAGGACTAACAACAGGAACTGCCTCCTCAGGTAGGCTTTTTGTTAATAATAAAAAGGAGAGTATCGCCCTAAAGAATAAGCTAATACCTATAATGAATTCCCGCTGAACTCCATCACTGCTGGGATGAAGAATCTGCTAATATCACCATAAAGAAGTTCTGGAGATGGTCTAGTCCACCACACCTGCTCCAAGCAGGACCAGCTATGGCAGGTTGCTCAAGACCACCTACTGCCAGGTTTTGAAAAGTTCCAGACGCTACCATCTCAGAAAAAAAACAAATAAAAAAATCTTTTCCTAACATTTAAACAGAGTTTTCTATGTTTTCTCAGAAGACTTGTACCAGAGATGCTCCACAACTCTCAGTCACTTTGGTGGTCCTTCTTTGGACTCTCTCCAGTAACGCCATGTCTTCCTCACACAGGGGAGCCCAAAACTAAAAGTTTGAAAAGATACTGAGTTGATGTCCTATTGCCCCTAGATCATTTGAGCTTTATGGAATACACGTGCCTTAAACATTGTTTTAAGGCAAAATAAACCAAACAGAAGATGGATCTGGAGAAGCAGAAATTCACCGGCACTTGCTAAAATATCTCCTTGTTCTTCCAACCCACTCCTGAAACACGATTATTTTTGGACAGTTTTATTGACTTAAATCCCTCTTTGCTCTTTATTTATTTATTCTTGGGGTTTGTTTGGTTTGGTTTGTTTTTTTTAATAATAAGGTTGGACTTCCTTTTACTCTCCAAGTGTATTGTCCTGGAGGTTGTTATTGGTATGGAGGGTTTTGGGTTTTTAATTTAAATGTACATTTCCACCACCATATACTGATGCAGTGGCTTTTCCCTCACCGAGCCACTGCAGAACCATAGTTCAGTCATTACAAAACCAAGATTGAAAGGAATAACAAATCTTGGCTTTATTATTGAATAAATCTCAGCTATTTTGGCAGTGTTGTTTTGAATTAATTTTTCTCTTTAACGCTTAAGTTTCTCGAGTGTATTTAGCTTTTTTTTTTCATTAAATGTTATTTGAAATGCAAACATTTCTGAGAAAACTTAAGAGGTGAGCTCGTGGAGCTGACATGCACAAGCTTTCTCTATCCATGATATATGCTATGAAAAATTATAAACTCTCCACTGTAACCTCAAAATGTTCTGTGCTTAAGTACCTTGCCTGATGAAATCTTGGCCACAGTTTCCAATTAAAAAAAAATTAATAACATCAATGGAGCTTGTCTCCCATAAGAGAAATAAAGAAAAACCCAGATTAGTGTGTTCTGCTTCCTCCCCTCCGTATTTCCTTTTAAATCTAGTTTAAGTATTTTTGCAACAGATTTGCAGGTAATTTTCTAGTCTAATAACTAGAGATTCCATTTCCAGAGTTTAAGTTTTATGCAATGAAAAAAAAAAAAGGGGGGGGATTTGATACTTTGATACAAACTGTGTTTGAAGTATTCTGCAGTCAGAGAGTCGATTCCATTTTATTTCAGCATCTTTGAAGGACTATATTGCAGTTCTAGGTTCCTCAGAAGGAATGAATTCTTGAAGTTCTAGGTTCCTCACAAAGAAAATAAAAAAAAATTGCCTTTTCCCTCCTAAGACGACCAGTTTCTTGTGGAACACACACCTGCTGCTCGAAAGCTCCTGCTCCACCCATGATGTTCAAGTCACGTTTCCTACAGCTTATCCTTTGACTCTCTTTTCCCCCCAGCCTTTTCCAATTTCTTCACTGTGGCCTCAGAATTACTCATGCCAAACTCTCACATCATTGGCACTGGAATGTTTTAGCATGAAAAGCCGGAGACTTGGCTGATATTCAACTAAAGATTAATGCCTTGGTTTTGGTAAAATGGCACAGTATCATGTTGTCCAGCCACCCCTTACAGAATTTTTTCCATTTTCCCCACCAAGGAAAGGGACAACTGGAGGGTCTTGTCATGACCACGCTTAATTGTCTGGTGTGTTGAGATCAGGAGCCGCTATCAGAAGGTAAATCTGAGCACAATTTAACTTTTCACATCACTATATCCAAAAAGGCAATGTCACACCCTCCTCCCGTCTGTTCCCAGCCTAGGTCTTCCCAGAGACATAATTCTCCCAGACTAACAAATAGATCTTTGCACACCCATTCAGGGACCAAACAGCTACTTATAGGATTCTCAGAGACAACAAATACACAATTCATTTTGTCTTCTTGGAGATCTCTCTGCGCATTTATACCTGATAAAATGCCAGGTCATAGAGCCAGAAAAAAACTGAACGGAGGGAAATTATTCTGTCCTCACAATTGGTACTTAAAAGTCACTGTGAATAATCGTTTGTGGGAGACTTTCCTGGAAAAATCTGATAGTTGATGTGATCTGTTCCTAAATAAACATATGAATTGCAAGAAGGTACAGAGGAAAGCAATGCAACTGCATCCTCGAGTATGGCGGAGGGACTTGTTGTACAGACACACTTGGTGGTTATTATACTTTGGAAAGATGTTGAAAAATTGGAGAGAATTCAGAGTCACATGAATGAATAAAAAAATGGAGAATATGCCTGGAAGTTAGAGACTCCTGGTGCTCAATCTATTAGCTTAATGAAGAAAAGGTTAAAGGATAATTTATTAGTCTATAAGTGTCTATTATCAAAGGGAATGAAAATTGATAATTGATGACTCTTCAATCTAGCTGACAAAGCCTTAACAAGATTCAATGGCTTGAAGTTCAAATTAGACAAATTAAGGTCCAGAATATGGGGCACTTCTTCTTATTTTTTTTCTTTACAGGGAAGACAACCGATTAAAAGGCTGCAATAGATGCTCCATCACCGGAAACTTTTAAATCAAAGTCATGTCAACAAAGTCATAAAAGGTGCCTGAAAGTAAGTCACAACTGTTGGACTTTGGGAAAGCTTTTGGGGAAGTTGCTTGAGTGATGTTACACAGGCCATTAGCTCGCAAAGGTCCCTTCTATTTGTAAAATCCTAGTAATTGTTCTACCGCATCAGAATTAGGTAGAGCACATTTTTTTCCTTTTCTGAACATATAATCCTGTACCAGACTGCAATAAATGTTCCGAGATCTCTTTCACCACCAGCCAAAAGAATAGTGGAGGAACAAAGGCGAGGAGGAGCTGTATTTCCCAAAACAGCAACACGCCAGTGAAAGACTGTGATACAAATCCCCGGAGCCACCAAACATTTTTACTGAATAGTTCTGAAGTGGAATAAATTAGAAAGCAAAGTTTAGGCTCTTCTTTAGAATAAGCAGCTGGTAAAACCCTTCTGACACTAGATTACAGTCTCTGCCTTGGCTTAAGAATTAAGTAGTCATTACATTTCCCTACAGCCTACCTTTCCAAGGAAAACACATTCTCTGTGCACTACAGTCTTCAACAATGGGATTAAGTATTACTGGCAGACAATACCACTTAAAACGTTAGCTGCATCAACCTCTATGATGAATGAAAGAGCTATTAGTCTGCAGTGCCTCTTCTAACAGGAGGACAAAAAAAAAAAAAGCCCTTACGCTCTTCAATAGGGAAAAAAAAAATACCTCGAAGGCAATATACCTCATCTAGATAGAAAATGTACATGAAAAATGGTTACAAGAAGATTATTTACATTCTTTAGTCATTACGGATAAAGAGGATGCTTACTGACCCATCTTTCTAAACAACAAATTGAAAATCCTCTGTGATAAAATCGCTCTGCATTGTGATTTCCTATTCTGTCAGATACTCCAGAAAAATGGCGTTCACTTAGCATATCTATCTACCCAGTGACTGATTTGTGGTCTTTGCAATTTAGATACTCAGCCTCTCTTTCAACTCCACACGGCTATTACATTTGCTACAAATTGTATTAAGGGAGCATGTGCCCAGGGAGAGTGGAACTGCAGCCTGGAGAGCCGGGAGAGCCAGGGAGACTGGTGTTTCTCTACCCAAATCTTTCAAACCAAGGCTGGACTTGGAAAGACTCAGGATTGGGTGCTGGGTGTCAAGCTGGCTTCACTTACTCAGTGTTCCAGGGATGGAGGAGAGGTGGAGAGGTTACTCCATGGCCTTGGTGTGGGAATTGCCAAGTATCCCACGTCTTAGGTTCACAGAGTCATTTTCTGCTCAGGAAAGGAGATGACATTTTTTGGAGAGCCTTTTACAGGAGAAACAACATAAAACTCCTCTGTTTGGTATAGAAGGGTAAGAGCAGGGAGGATTCAGGTGCCTGCACAGAGACAACTTAGGAATTCCACTGAGCACAAGATTGAATTCTTCTTGCACTCTTTAACCCAAATGTTGCAGATTCTGCCTGAATCTGCAATGTGCTATATTCTGCCTGAAAACTCCTGCCCCTCGTTTCCCCTCTCAGGGCACAAACATGCTGCTTGTTTCCCAGAGTAAACACCTTAGAAAGACAAAGCCATGAATCAGATGTGTACATCTAGGCAGTACAGATCTTCTGACCGATGCTTGTGTTATTATGTCATCCTATCCAGCAACAGCCTAATTGTAGATAATGTGAAGCAGATCAACTTCTGTAATCTTCTCTAAGGAAAAAGAAAAAATAAAAAAAAAAAAAAAAAGAAAGAAAGAAAAGGAAGAGGTTACTACACTCTGAATTTATCCCAGAGAATTTAGGAAGTTATAACATAGAAGAATAAAATCATCCTATATGCTGCCAACGTTTATACAGACTCAGAGGTCACTTAGGCTATGTGATGGTTAAAGCACATGTGCTACCAGATATCAGCTGACCAACCTATGGGAATGAATACTGTGAAAAATATCAATGCGAAGAGGCGGGGGAAGAAGAGGGTCATTAGTGCAAGATGCTTGAAACATCAAGATGCAATGAGCAGGACAGAGCTGCTGATGAGAACACTCAGGGGATGCAGTATGAAGATCTCTGGACTGAGCGAAGTGTCGTGGTCAGGGAAGGGTAATAAAAAGACTGGAACATACACCATCTGGTATAACAGAAGGGAGGATGGGAAGCATCAACAGGGAGTTCTATTTGCTAGGGAAAGCCAGACGGTGAAAGCATTGATTAAGATTATTTTGTTGATTAGGTGGTAGTCTTTGATTTATGTGCTGGTGAAGGAGGAGCACGTACTATGCAAAGGCTCTGCCGCCCAGGCAGCTGAAGTGGGATGAGACCTGGGGCTGGGGGGGCTTTAGTGGTTCCCCCGTGGAGCTGAAAGGAAGGGTCAGGCAGAAGCAGGGTTCACTTGTGGGTTCCGAAGGTCCCACAGAGAAAGAGCTGTGAGGGTTTGCGACAGTGACGTGATTCACCTCTTCCTAAAGTAGGGAAGTAGCACCCAGAGGGAGACCAAGGCACTGGGAGGAAGAGAGCTGCAACAAGAGAAATCATTTGGAAAGTAACTGTTTGATCAAAATATGTGTATATTTATTTATCTCCATATATATATTTAGAAATCTATATAGCACGGGAAGGACATGTGGAAGAGGGCCACTGAAATGATCAGAGGGGTAGAGCCCCCCTGCTGTGACAGGCTGAAAGAGTTGGGGGGTTCAGCCTGGAGAAGAGAAGGCTCTGGGGAGACCTTGGAGGCCCTTCCAGTCCCTAAAGGGGCTCCAGGAAAGCTGGTGAGGGACTCTGGATCAGGGAGGAGAATGACAGGACGAGGGGGAAGGGTTTTAAACTGAAAGAGGGGAGATTTAGATGAGATCTCAGGAAGAAATTCTTTGCTGTGAGGGTGGTGAGAGCCTGGCCCAGGTTGCCCAGAGAAGCTGTGGCTGCCCCATCCCTGGAGGGGTTCAGGGCCAGGTTGGATGGTGCCTTGAGCAACCTGGTCTGGTCTGGTGGGAGGTGTCCCTGCCTAGGGCAGGGAGGTTGGAACTGGATGGTCTTTAAGGTCCTTTCCAACCTAGGCCATTCTACGATTCTGTGACTGTCTCTGTATGTATTTCTATCCTTCAGGGACAAATCATCAAACAATGCAAAGCTGTTGAGCTACAAGACACAAATTTCCTTTGCCCAGAGACCTGGGCTGTTCCTGGGAGAGAAAGGGTTAGAAATGGAAGCGGGAATATAGGATTGATGACTCAGACTAGAGTTGCTCCCAGCTTCAAAAGTCCTCAATGACAAAGCACAGCAGAGACAGTGCAAAGGGTATGCAATAATACAGCTCATCGGATAAATTTAGTACCCACCTCACTGAAAGGTGGCACCCCCTTTGGAGAGGAAGCCAAGAATTTAAGGGAAAGGGCTGGCGCGGGGTGGTGGGGACCACGTGCCATCATCAGCAATGCACAGCCAGGGAATCAGCAGAGGGAAAAGGGTGGTGGGTGAGCAGCAGCAGCAGAGGAAAACACTCAAGTTGCCTGGAATAAGTTGTCGAGGGTGTTTTTGTCCCGCTGGCTGGGGAGGGGTGTGCAGTACAGCAGGATTTGCAAAAACCCCAGTGGCACAGTGCTGCTCCTTTCCCCCACCCCCAGAAGAAGAACAAACCCCGGAGAATAAAAGCAAACAAGCATTTACTTGCTGGTTAAATAAAAAGACAACAAAACAAAACACTTTCCATGCTAAGCTCAGAGGGTTGGTTTTTTTTTTTTCCCCTTCAAGACACAGGATGTGTTTTACACTACAACAGAAACACTGTTTAGGGAAAATCCTGTTTTCCTGCAGGTGAAGCGTCACAAAGTGAAAAATGGCAGATTCCTGCAGATTTGCCCACCAATAAACACACACATTCCTTCACAGCTCGCAAATCTCATCAGCAAATGTTGACCAACCTCCGAGCTACTCTAGATAAGCTGGGTAGAGGTTTAGGTCAGACACAGGTAGGTTAAACAGAGTGGAAGGGGGAGGCAGATCCACCACCAGAGCAGGGTGGACAGGTATAAATTCACTTCCCCTCCCCTTTGAACCATCCGTGTGGGAACAGCCCTAAATATTACAAGTATTACATTTCACTATTCAATAAAGTTGTGCTGAATAGAATTATCACCTTGAAATTACAGGGTAAAGCTCCCTATACAAAAACAGATTAAAGACAAATTAGACTGTGGGCCAGGTCACTATGATTGTTAATTAGTGATAATGGAAATACAATTAGCATAATGAGTTCCAATTACTGTATATGGAGAAATATGAGCATACCGCTTTCATAAATCTTGGTTCCAGGAAAAATAAAATGCATCTGGTTTAACAAAGCATGCCCTTCTCCTTTTGCAAAAAGCTTCCTGGTAAATATCTTTTTATGAAGCTAAACCTTTCTTTTGATGGGTTATGATTTGGAAAAAAAAAAAAAGAAAGCGACAGAATGGATTTACCCTGTGTGATAGCTGAACAGTTTTGTATTAGCTTGGCTTCTGTTTTAAGCTTCCTAGAAAATCTTACCATCTGTTTCTTCAATCCTGGGCTAAACAACAAAAGACAAACTCATGGACCATTACATCAAATGCACTTATTGTCTTTGAAATATCTAGGGTTTTCTACCCCCCAACCCCGTCTCTTTTTCTCCTCCTGATAAACTGTGAAATTGGAAAGCCAATTGTATTCAGATATTTACACAATTCGGAATGGCTTTTCAAAACCTCATGCAAAAACAAGTTGACTAAAGACAACAACTTCCTCCATAGCAACAACAGCATGTCCGATGGTTACTTCATGAAGAATTCTTTCATTTCCACAGCAGTTTGACACCTTTGCTAGAGTAAGCACCCTCAGACTGGACCTAGCCTATCACTCCTTGGGTAAGTTAAGAATTGGGGATTAAAATTATGAATTTACAGATGCTGTGGATTGGAGAGCTAATGGAAATACAGTCTTAATAGAGCCCTGCAGGACCTGGAAGCTTGATTCCATGCTTCTATTCAAGCAGGCTGGTGTTAACTATACCATTAGACAGCCAATTCTAAAGCTACTCACTGTTTCCATGTGTTAATGTGGATTCTGGGGTAATATGGGGAAGAATTCAAGAACATGAAAGAAAAAGTCCAGCCACATGAGAGGACTAGATGGAACGCCGTTAGACTCTCTCCCTTGGAACAGATCCTCCAGCCTTCTTATTAGAGGGGAAGCAGGCAAAAAGCTGTGTGAGACTCAAAAGTCAGGGACAGGTAAAGTGGATAGGATGGGAATCGCCCAGTCAGACATTCCAAACCTCTGAGATACTGGGGAGCATTCAGTAAGGAAAAGTATAACAATGGGATAATGGGAATGGGGAGTGGAAGGAAAAAGGGGACTGCTTAACGACAACAGGTCTCCTTTACACCTGCTAAGCAGCAGACAGAGCAAACAGCTTTCATTTTTGTTACATCAACAACATGATAATTACTTGTAGGCAGAGATGAACCCACACCGGCCATGACACTTCACAGCTGTAGTGCAGAGCCAGCTCCAAGCATGTCCATACTGACAGTCTCATATGAAAGCATCCCAGTTGGGTAGTTGGACTAGATGATCTCCAGAGGTCCCTTCCAACCCTACATCATTCTGTTATTCAGCATCACACAACTTCAGCACAGTCTCAATCCCTTAAAGGCTCGTGAAACATGCATTTTGGAAGAAGGGGTAGTAGGTAAGGACCCGTCCCGGACACTGAGGGATCACCTCAGTTCTGCAGGGCATGAGGACCTGTCCTGGTGATAGCATCACTACCTGATGAGAATCCATCACAGACCGAGTACGCTCTGCACCGATAGCTCCAAGACAGATTCAACTTTTCTGATTTTAGCTCTCTAAAAATAACCCCCAAACACTTCAGAACGCCATGCAGCCTGGCCCTGAACTTCCTAAAGATGCTGACGGCTCATATGAATGTCATCACCATAGCATTTCCCTGCTTTCAGGTTGCTATTTTAAAGACCTGGGAAAGTACAGGGAGCAAGCGAGTTAAAAGAACAGGCTGACAGCGAAGGGAAGGGGCCTGTGGAAGAAGTAATGAGTGAACACGTCACTAAAGATTGTATCTTGACACATATGCACGAGGAGGCTGAATTCAGTGCGTACAGGCAATCAGGACTCTCACGTTCCCTCACTTGGCGACCTTAGCGAAGGCCTTTAAGGGCTGTTGCGTGCTTGGTTATATTCATCTGTGAAATGAAGATATCTCAAACAAGATCATCCCGATAGGCACAGTATCTTCAGCACAATGAGAGGCGTTTTCAGAGATAACAAAGCTTACAAGATAAGTGGATGAGTCAGACCAAGGGAGAAAGAGAGAGGGAGATGGAGGCAAAAAAAAAAATCCCTTTCCTCTGAGCACACGTTATCTGACCGACTGGGAGCCGTGCCCACCGACACGCAACACCACCAAAGCCACAAAAAAACCCAAGCTTCGCTGGGAGTATCTAAACCACATTTTGTTGCTGAGGGGAAGATGTTATTGTGCACTTTCTCCTGGTAGTGATAGCCCTTGGGTGGAGAGTAAGGTTCAGGGGACAAGCGCCCCTCTACGGGTTGGAGCCATCAGGCGGGTGGCCACCAGCAGAGCCCACTCATGCCCACGTAAACCCACTGCATCTCCACGTTCTTTCGAATTTGTGGCATCATCCCTCAGAGCGCAGGCGAGTATTTCCACAAATGAATGATCTCAATCAGAAACCCAGTCCTGTGGCAAGGGATACATATGGCCATCACTCCCAAGAACAGCTGTCAAGCACTAGCCCTGCCCACTTCCCACTGTGTAACGTCCGTGGTTGCTCAGTCAAGCGAATGACCTTATAAGCCCACACACAGGTCCAATCTGAACGGAAAATTATTAGGAAAAAAAAACTTGTTTTCCTTAAGACTTTGCAGTCTAACAGGGAGAAGTAATACACTCGGATGGCAAGTGAGTCTAAAGTGCTTTTGTTACAGTTCTTTTGAGTATAAAATCTCTCTGCTCGGAAATAAAAAAGCTCATTGGAAAGAGGAGTGCTAGACCCCCACCTTCTCTACCCAAAGCATGCTGTTCAATTTAGCATGTGCTTCACTGAATAAATAACACTCCCAGCCATGATGCTCTCCCTCCAATATGCTTAAGTATTGATAGATTGCATCGCTCTATACTAAGTCTGCCTGGAACTTCTGACATTTGCCCAGTGATTTGGTAAATGAACTTGGGCTATTTGACCCATGCAGCTGAGATTACGCCTTATTTAGACTGAATGGACAAGATCCTTTGTTGTACCCAAAAAACCTGACAGATACGGCTAACCTTTTCAGCTGTCTCCTCTGGGTATTTAGCTGTGAGGAAAGCGACACTCCATGATGATTGCTGAATCTCAAATCTCTTCTGCATACACACGTGTAACTACGGGCTCTGCAGGGCTCAGCGACACAGGCAAGTTGGCAACTGAAGGACCTTCTCCCAGATGGCTTCCTGATTTATGTAGGCCTGCCACAGAGTGACTGATACAAGGGAAATAAATCTGTTTAGGACTTAAAAGACACGAAACTTGACAGACGCTCAAAGCGAGTCAGATTCAGCTATTTCATGTTTTATCTTCTCCCGTGCTGTATCTCTGCAATGAGATTAGCTGGAGTGGTCAGGGGGCAGCAGGATTTGGACACAGTCTCCTAGGAGGGGTCTCCTACCCCTAACCTCTGATTCTCTGCTCCAGCCATACATTATTCACTAGGCTTTGATCTTGGCTGACATTTTTAACTCGGTAACACTCTCCAAGACAATCTCAAGGCTGTAAAATTACATTACTCAATGCAAGAAATACCTCTTATCAACTATCCTGCTTTGGGCTTTTGGGATACATTTCTGTACCTCAACAGGGCAATTATTTGATGTTATTTCTCAAGCTTAAAAGGAAGCCAAGACCTTGATGACTTGCCCCATCTTACCAACTACTTGAATGCAGAGAGTTTGCTGGAAAAATATTTAAAATATACTCACTAAACACTTGAGGGATCTCCTACGCTGATAGAGGGTGCCCAGTCAGCATCAGTCAGACAGCTGCAGAAAAATTCTGAATCAAGGACTCTCGTCATTTTCCAGTAACCCTGATCTTTTTCTCTCTCCCACAGACATACACGCATCATTCTCTGACCTGACCCATGCAAAAAAACCCAGAAACTCTGTGGCTCAGAGTACAAAAAAGACAGCTTTTGCTTTCTTCCATTGAAGTGGAAGTGAAGTGGTACCTAGACTTTTCTAGTAAAGATTACAGTTAGGGCTCTGAATTACCAATCTCTTTTGCATCCTTAACAATTCTGCTAGCAAGTCAACGCCTCCTTGATTTTTGAGTACTGAACCCTCCCAGGCTACTCAGTGTCAAGGTTTCTAGCAGGTCATTATCTTGGGTACAGTGATTATCAGCAATATCTTCCATTGGTAATAACCCATCTGGGCCATAAATGGTCCATAATGTGGCTGAATTAGCACTGCATTCAGAAGCCTACCTCCTGGGTTTAGGACGTTATATCTCAACATGAAAACTCCCTTCTGACTTGGTGGGGATTTTTTATTCAACAGATCTTGTTGGTACCAGGAATGACTAAAATGCTATAGATATCAGTTACCATTCCCAATAAGCTGGTTGTTGTATTAAAATATCACAACCAAAGTCAAAGTCAACTTATACCTCCTCTAGCTACACAGGAGATGATGGCAAAGGAAAAGGTATTCTCATATTTTACTAGTTTAACTTTATCCTTATTCCCCATGAATTAGAAATCCACTGAGTGCAAGAATATCTCCCAAAATGAAACAGGGAGTACGATTTGTTCATCTGCATATTTTTCAAATGAATAAAATTAAAATAAATGAATAAAAAATAATTACAAAATTAAAATAAATGAATAAAAATTAAAACCCTCAAAAACTCTTCACATAGGCATGTTCAGCTTTTTTTTTTTTTTTTTGAGACCAGTATAACACTATACCTCTGCAGTATCTATGTGTATATCTCCATGGACACTCGATACACCCTGCTATGAAAATCCCTTATGAATTATCTGCCCCCAAAAAGCACGGTAGAGAAGACATCCTTCAGAGTTGGTGGCCTTCAATTTAGCCCCACCAAACTGCCCACAGGTGTTACGAGGACGCAGGCATTAACAAATTCACAAATGCAAAGTAATCTATTCTTGAAAAAGCTACAAAATAAAACTTCTCTTCCTCCTCTCCCTCTGCCCTTTTTTCAAGCTTTGTTCTCCCTCCTCTTTCCTCAGAAGGGGGTGGAAACCGAAGGGAAAATCAGCTGCAATAGCAAGAGTATCAACATATCTACTTTCTCCCCAGAGGAAGCTCCCCTTGGGCTGAGGGTAGTGCTGCTTTCTGTAGGGAAATGCAATTCTCTCCTCCAAGCATAGAATCTTACCCCATAACTCCTAGGTTTGCCTGCAGCAAACCTTTTTTTTTTTTTTTTTTAGAATAATAGAGCATATTTTTTACATCACAAGTATTGTTTATGTCTGTGGAACAGCCTCTTTATGTTTTGTTTTTCTGATGCTGTGGATGTACATCAAACATCATAATGAAAGAAGCCATCCATGAGGTGCACTGCACCACAGACAGATTATGTAAATATTTTTAATGAACTACCAAGCACATAAGAAATTTAAGAGAAATATAATTATCTTTAAATCCTGCGCATTGTAAATGTTTGCTTTTAATCCTTTATGTAACCTTATTAAAAATTTCAAGATGGATACATTCTCCCACCGAATCTGACAAACATCTGGTTTACAATAAAGTCACGTGATGAAATTCCATCCAGGATCTCGTTTGTTCTTCAGCGTGTTTGCTCCCGCTATCATTCATAACACAGAACTTCTGTGTTTTGTCTGGGATATAAGACAGTACAACGATATGTTTTTATTAGGAATAATCCACAGCCCTCTCCTTTACAGAATTTAAATCTACTATCTATGGGTAGGTATAGTCAAATATATTGATAGTCTCCTTTGTGGGTTCTGCTGACACTTGGGTTTAATTGTAGTGAACTTTGAATTCCTATCTTAAGGTCAGTTATTAACTATTGATGGATTCTCCTTTTCCCCATTTAATGCTAAAGTATTCATACTAAGCAAGATAGATGGGAACGCTGAAGAAATTTTTCAAAGCCATTGCTGTGCAAGATACCCTTACGCTCTTCCAACGTGACAAACGGAGAGCCCTTTTCTAAAGGTGGTGATCACTCATGTTCAGCTTAAGAAGGGAAACACAACACAACACTGTGCTGCTGACCCCTTGATGCTTTTTTTTTCCCCTCCCCGGTACCATCCTCTGAGAAACAAACAGTCCTGTATGCTGCTGTTAGGAGAAAAGAAAATAAAATTTCCTCAGGCACAACCTTGGATACCAACCTTGAAACTGAATGGGGTCAGAATGCAAAGGAGCAACCACGGCACCGCACACCACCCAGCAGGGCTGACAAACAACTCTGCTCCTCTGGGCTTCCCAGAAGGAAAAAGAGTGCCCCTCAGAGATTTATAAACACATACATAATAAATGGGAGGCTGAAGTTTAAACTGTTATGAAGCATTCTCTACTCCGCTTCCGAAGTCCTCTGTGATTTAAAGAGCTGACATTTACTGTGTGCAGGCCTATTATTCAGAATGACTGTTTGTGTATAGACAATATTTTAAAATGGCTTGCTGTAGATGAAAAATTCTTATTAAGTCAGAAAAACAGTTTAAGTAGGTAACACTCTCCCAGTTTAGACTGCTATAAGTCTCGCTGGCTGGCTGTGGGGAAGGCGCAGGGGCAGGAGAGCCTGTTGACACCATCTGCAGGGGGACATCGTGGGCCCAGCCCAGCAGGTTCTTGGCCAACGCCTGAGTGACACCAGCCACTCAGGAAGGCTGCAGTCACCTTCCTGCCTCCTGTCAAGACGTGGACACAAAGAGGTTCGGTGCCACTGACAGGCATTTAAACCTTCCTATGTCATGGAAGCTTTGTGCTGGAGCTACGAAATGTTTCCCTCCCCTGAAGCCAGGGGCACAACTCACACTGGTGTCCTCTACGGTCCTCCAAAGAGTTGGGGTAATCAACACTTGGCACCAGCCAGGCAAGCAAAGAGGGACTCACCAACCTGCACATACCCTTTCCTCTTACCACCTTGGAAGGTTCTGCAGGCCCAGCCTTGTCCAACCTCTTGCCTTAAGCCCCAGTCCTGGTGGTGGCCATCAAGCAGGACGTATTTCTGAGGTTTCCTCCCTGCCCTCAGCCTGCTGCTGTCAGGACCAGCCATCTGCCTGGAAGAACTAGACATTCCTCCAGCAAAACCAATGACTCACCAGAACTAAAGCATACACACAGGGGTTTGATTTTATATTGTAATAATTACAAAATATTCCTAGCAGACCTAATACCTCGCCTTAGTACAACGTACCAGTGGATCTCCCTGTAGCTTTCAAAGCACATTCACACAGTTGTGCTTTTCTTCATCCAGCTCACCACTCGCACACCATCCAGACCTGAAACTACAACCTTTTCTTTTGTATACACAGGTATATACACTTTGCAGGTATTTTAGAAACAGAGAAATTCACACATAACTCAGGAACGACAAAACCAGTGATGTCTGACCCTGCCACTACTGACAAGACTGGCTACATCTCTCCATTGTAAATTATTCTACACAAAAGACCCTATAGCACATTATTTTACTGTCATTAGATTTTATAATAATGCCTCATTCAGAGAGTATTTCATATGTAATATACAGATCTGGCTAAATACAGCTGGGCTCAGATTTCTCTGAGATCTGGTAGAGAAAAATCATCCGTCTTGAAGTAAACACACAGAAATATACACTTTAATCTTGATGTTTTCCGTGAGACTTAAGTGTCTCGTTAAAATGGGGGGTTATAAACGCTGGACTTTGACCCCAAACTTTACATTCGGATCTCTATGATGACATTTTGGGAGGTAGCAAGCACTGTCCACTGTCCTTAACTGAAAGAAAGAGCTATCACACTTCTGACAAACCAGCACACAAGGGTACAAAATTGGATGCAGCAGACACGGACCCAAATTTCGGAAGTAGAAAAATCTGGTTTTGAGCCAGAATTTGGCAGCAAGAGCGATACAAATGTGGAAGGAGAGCACTAAGGTACTTGCATGCTTTATAACACCCACGTCGCTCAGCCATAGGGGCCATCCCTTGAATGTTTTGGCCCAATCTATCCACCATTCCCTTGGCCAACTCACTGGCAAGGACCAGGTATTTTCATTTCCACGCCACCACCTTCATTTTGAAGGCAAAAGCGTGTAAGAATCTGCAAGCGGGCAGCTCTGTGCCACAGAATGGTCCCTGATATGTTTTATTTCCTAATATACAGATATACGTGTGTGTATATATATATATATATATTTATATTTTGCTGAAGAGGTTGGTATGCCCTGGACACAAGGTGAAGATCTTCCCTGGACACAAGGGAAAGGCAACGTTATAATAAATGGGCTTGTGGCAACTGGTTTAATCCTCTCTTTTCTTGAACTGCACAACAGAAGTCCAAATGAAACCCCCAAGCTACCGTTTTATAAAGCAACCACAGAAAAAATTCTTAACAATTAAAACAGGAAAAAAAAATAATACAGCCAAACTGTGACTCCTAATATACTTTTCTGTGAATGGGTTGAAATGACTAATCAGCAGCAGCTGATCAAGAAGCAGTTTAATCTTAGCTAAGGCCTGTGAAAAATCAGCAAAAACAAAAAAGTAAAGCAAAGCAGACAAATGTTACAAGATTTATCCTTCTATCCAAGAATTTCAAATTAGAAATGGAAAAATATTTGCTTTCTCCCCTTTATAAATCACATGTTTTGTGATACATGAATGCATGCACTATTTTTAAATACTCCCTATGAAATATTAGTATCTCAAAACAGATTTAGTAGGTTTTAGCCATTTCTACTGAAGAGATAATTTATGAGAACTTTTGGTTTCTTTAGTTTTATTAAAACTGTGGAATATAATACTATTTGTGCATCAAGAAACAGTGTATTACCCAAGTGTTGGCAGCCATTCCTGTAAAACGCATAGCTCTTAATCAACTGGTTCAGGCATTTTTCCTATTTGCAAAGTCTGTGTCTTACTTCTTCTTTTTTTTTTGTTACCCAGTTAAGCCAGTTTTATTTAAAGCATAATACTGCATGTGTAATTTCAACTTTCTTAGTGATCTCTTTGAAGGTCATTTTTTTTTTTGAAAAGGAAGAAGAATGCGCGTAATGCACAGCCCTTCCAGCAAAGATCCTCTCTAGAAACAGAAGTTTCCCTAAAAACCAGGATGATGAAGGATAGAAAGCGAGCAAGAACCTTTTTGTCTTTGCATCTTCCCACAAAAGTCTCTGAAGTGTGACAGAGAAGAAACCTTCTTCCTCTGCTAAATATTAAAAAAAAAGAAAAACAACAAAACCCCCAAACTAATATTCTCTTTGTCTTTTCCCAGGATTGAGGGGGCATATGGAAGCCAACGGAAACAGTGCTTGCCAGTCCTGGGAAATCAGGATCAGGCCTCGGCTTTTTGCAGCGGTGAAGCGAATAGCAAAGCTCCTAATGACTTCATCGGGACTTGGATTTAGCTCTGGCAGGAAACGCAGCCATAAAATCATAAATTCACTGAGATGAAATTCCAAGTGAGTATATTTGGTCGAAGGAGGCGAGGACTGGAAATGTGCAGAGAGAAAAAAGTCCAAACCCAACTGTCTACAGCTGTTAAAAAATGAGCTGGTGTCATGTTGGTAACCCTTTAAAATAATGGTCTAATCATTATTAATTCCTTCGATATTTAATGTAATAACATTAATCACGATGAACTCATTTGGTATTAATGTGAATGTCAGACGTACCTCTCCACATACATACACATCATTTTGGGATTAGCTCTTCGCTATGTAATTCTTTTTGTACCCATCAGAAAGTGCTGAGGTTAGTTGTTTTGTGACTTTGTCGCAGCTGATCATGAGCGTTAACTCACACACAACCATGCTTTGTGTCCCCACCCCCCTTTGAGAACATCTCTGAGGGCCTGATCTTCTGGAGGTGGGAGGCAGAGTGTGGAAGAGAAGCCATTGGTATGGGTTCCATGAAACCTCGGGATGTTTTGGCTCCTCGTTGCCACTTTCTACGTGCTACAAGTGCTGATGGACTGTCCTGAGCCAGCCCTGCTCCTGATGTGAGCTGACATGGTAACACTGAAGCTGAGGGATGGTAACTGAGGATCTGGGCAACTAACAAGGTTCTCTTGGTCAAGAGTGACCAATGTCACTGCAGCATGGCGGTCGGTAATGATCAGATCAAGGAAGCCTGAGGGCATCATCCAGGTGATGCTTCCAGAGAAGGTACTTTCCTGGCTACCCACTAGCAGTGCCCAGGGTGTATGAAAACCATTAGTCCCCCCACAATAAGATAATTATATCAGTTAATGGGGAGCGGGAGAGATGGCTACGCTGTGGAAGCTAAAAAGGATGCACCCCAAATCCATGTAATCAAGGAAACGTCATCAAACCTTCAATATTTCTAATTAATATCTATTTTCAATTGCATTGAAATTCCTAGTGTTTTAGTCCAGCATAATTCATACAAATGCCTCGTTACAGCCCTCCCATCCACTCCCAATAAATAAGTCCATTTACTGTCTTCCACTGGTTTCCCAATAGCCGTTAGTCAAAATTCATTCTTTTAAAGCACAATATCCATTTAGCTTCTATCCTCTGAACTTTATTCATTCACGATTAACGTTGAAAGGCAAAGTGCACGAGAGAAATTCAGTCCTATCGGCATTTGGGAGGAAGCGGTGTTTCGGTGTATTAGGGGAACACAGCACTATCACACAGAAAATGCTGCCCAGTCCTCCAACAAAGCACCCGTGTCCCGGCGCCTAATAGGATCACTTACTTCAAATGTGACACCACCTTCTTTGAAATATTTGTTTAGATTTCATAAACACATGAAGGTTCTCAAACTCAAACAAAACCCTCCAGCCTCCAGCCCAAGCTCTGATTCTAAAGAGCTTTCTGTTCAATAAATCAGAGCCTGAATCCAGGATTTATTTTTTTTTTCCCCCTCTGGCTTGCCTCTTTTTTTTTTTTGGGATAAAAATAAATGTCATCTGGTTTTGACTGCAGATAATGAATCATATTAAGAATTTTAAAAGCACTATTCTCTTTTTTGAGACCTAATTTCAGACCTATTAACACTTTAATATGAAACAGAAGCCCATCATTTCATTAGGAAAAGAATAAGGCCCCTCTTGTACCATATGTTGTTTCTTCCTTTATAAAAAAAATCCTTTTGAAATCCTAAATTGGGCAGCATCAGAGCAGAATGTAGATCTGGCACCAACACAACGTATAGGTGAGCACACCTCTCATCAGGAAGATTAACTATTTTGAGCAAAATTACAGGGTTCTGGCAAACCCTCCTTCACATTCGTCACGATAATAAATGATCCAACTTAAAAAAATGAACGATTGCAACACAAAAAATAATCCTGGTGGGGGCGACCCAAAACATGTGAAATGCTAGCGTGTCATCGCCACAAACTTGCCTGTGATTACACCAAGGACAAACAGCTGCTTCTTACAAGTGCTTTTTTGGCACGTTAGATATTTATTAAATACAGCAAAGAAAATTATAGCTGTCCCTTTTCAATATTTACATTTAAAAGATGAGAATGCCTTTAAAACACACAGAACATGAATGCAAGAGCTGGTGTGATAGCAGAGAACCTTATTGCACATAATTAACAGACACATAATGTCTGGTTACTAGTAATTTCCTTCTAGCTGAGTAAGGAAATAATTTAATCATGTTGATCAAATGAATCCCATGAGCCCAGTGTAACATTATGCCTCTTCCCCCCCCCCCCCCCTCTAAATCTGCATTAACTGATAAGAGTCTACTTGGTGAAATCACGGAACCCAACCTTGTTTAGGTATCCTCAATAATACCTAAAATATGGGCATGATTTTAGTAATTGGTTTAATCAAGCATTTCAGGAAAACCTTTTCTAATTCCTGGTGCTGACCGCAAAGAAAAAAAGCAGTCAGAAGGAAAAAAGAAATAACTTAGTGTGTTCTCTATTCTCAATAGAAGCAAAATATTTTTTAAAACTGCACATTCCATGTTCCTCTGTTACAACGAGGAAGGTATTTCTAGAAAGACAGGCAAAACCAAAATTAAAGAGTAAGCCCCTTAAATGCTTGAGTGTTAAACAGCTAACTGTAAATTACTATTATTCTCCTGCCCCCACCCCCAAAATATTTCCAGGTGCAGCTCAGATATACGCAGGTGGAATTCTCTTTTTCCCCCCCCTCAACTATCTTTTTATTTGATAATACATCATTTGCCTTGTCATTCCAGGGTTTCACAGTAAACCCTTTTGTGGGATTCTGCTATTGTTCTCTTTGAACTACTTCGAAAAAGCACTGAACTACCTTCTGTGCTATCTCAGGTAGTTTCCTGTAATGAGGTGATATAATTTAACACTTACCATAATACATTTTATCCATCTATTGTTTGCTAAATAATTCCTGCAATAACACTTTTATTCTTTCCATAATTCTTTAGGGTAATGCTGGAGGAATAATATTTTTACTGCGGTGATTGATGTCGGATTCTCTAGCAAGAATAGACCCCACGAACACAGGTTATTGATAAGCATAAAAAAAAAAAGCCATATGAAAAGAATATCAGGGATCAAAGGGTTAATACCATTTTATGAGGTTGTAAAAATCTACCTCCAGAATCTTGTGTTAGCAGTATTCTTTGTGTAAGATGTATGTTATTAAAACAAGTAGCAGCGTCTGAATTAAAGTGACAGTATGATGGATGACTAGTGAAGTGGAATCAGAGTCGTTTGGAGCATTTTGGGCTAGATGTGGGAATTCTGCCTCGGAGGTAGGGCGCTTGGCAGACGCATCGATTCCAGGCTGACGCACGTTCATAAATATGCCCCTGGAGAGGTGTGGCCTAGCAGAATTTACAAAATGATGCTCATGAATTATTTAACATTTATTTATGGAGGCTATATTTAAACCTTTGCGTTGGCAAAGGCGAATGGACCAGAGCATCCACAGTGATCTTTAGACGATGCAAATTCCGCCCGAGACGGAGGGGCTGAGTCTGGCAGAACTGGGGAAGTGATATGGCAGCGTCGTGGCTTTATACATCACCGCACCCCGGAGAGACTGGCAACTCCAGGAAACACCTGACAGGTTGGCATTTATGACCCCTGCAAAAGAGACCTCCTCAGCCAGAGGTACCATGGCGCTGGGGGTGACTCCTTCTTTATTAAACACACTCCCAACTCGCTTCTGCGACCGCCGCCGGCCCCTCGCAGAGTAGGGGGGGACCAAGCTGTCCTCGATCGTCCTATGGCCCCACCAAGCTTGGTATCAGACCCCTTGGTCTCGTTACCAACACCACCAGAGGTGCAAGCCTGGAGAAGAGAAGGCTGAGGGGAGACCTTATTAACTCCTATAAGTATCTAAAGGGTGAGCTGAAGGAGGAGGGAGCCAGACTCTTTTCAGTGGTTGTCAGTGAGAGGACGAGGGGTAACGGGCTCAAGTTGGAACATGGGAAGTTCCACTCAAATATGAGGAAAAACTGCTTCACAGTGAGGGTGACAGAGCCCTGGAAGAGGCTG